>JACXGK010005543.1:0-12601 GCA_016801125.1 Novumbra hubbsi | reverse complement strand
TCGCAACGTCCTGGTGTCGGATGACAACATCGCCAAGGTCAGCGACTTCGGCCTGACCAAGGAGGCGTCGTCCAACCAGGACACGGCCAAACTGCCCATCAAGTGGACCTCCCCCGAGGCCCTGAAGGAGAAGGTGCCATTACTCCTCAACATCTCTCTTTCTCCTCCCCTTCCTGGGGTTTCTTGGGTTCTGTTCTCGGGTTCAGTACATGGTTCTTTTCTCATTTACTTCGTTGAGGGAGAACGGTCCAAGCTCGGGTAGACTAAGCGGTGGCGTTGTTTGTAGGGTGCTGTGTAGCTCGGTTAGTAGAGCGTGTTGTTTGACTAATGTATATGTTGCGCTCACTACAGCAGGACGGTGTCGATCATAGCGTATCCTTAACGACTTAATGTTTCAATGTGTCTTTTGCTTCATGAAACAAAAGCATGACTGAATTGCTGTCTTTCCTTCTATCCAATGACGAGCAGAAATTTTCTACAAAGTCGGACGTGTGGAGCTACGGAGTTCTGCTCTGGGAGATCTACTCCTTTGGCCGAGTGCCTTACCCCAGAATAGTGAGTGTCACGTCGCCTGCCCGTTGATGTTACATCTAATCCACTGTGGTGGTATTACGTCTGTGCTGTGGAGAGTGGTCTCATTGGCCCCTGAAATACTGTCCAGCGCTCCGACTGCCACGTTCAACGACGATAAAGATGCCGTGGGAATAAAATGGCTAGGTTGACGATTTAAAAAGAAAGTTGATCATATTTTGCCTTCTCCTTTCGTTTATCTCCTCTTCTCCTCCCCCAGCCTCTGAAGGAGGTGGTACCTCGTGTCGAGAAGGGCTACAGGATGGAAGCTCCCGACGGCTGTCCCGAGGTCGTGTATGAGGTCATGAAGCAGTGCTGGACCCTTGACCCGGTGGTGAGATCCAGCTTCCGAGTACTCCGCGAAAAGCTGCGGATGATCCTGGACAAGGAGCTGTATCTGTGAGAGAGTACCCCTGAGGACGAGAGGACGAGGGGACTCATCTGCTTTCATTGAGGAAGTGGGGGAGAAAAGGGGATATTTTAGGTAGAGGGATGCCCAGAGAAACAGAACGAAGGGGCTGGATTGGGACGCGGTCACAGGCCCACATTATCACAAAATGTTTCCAAAAAAGAAGCCATCAGATTATTTCCTGACTTTCTGGCCTAATGTTTTTTTTTTTTTTTTTTCTCAGTTGCAATGTTGGATTTGTCACGTTTTGACCTTTCACCCTATCTAAGGGTTTCTGGCGGGTCTTTAAGACAGGATAGTGGTGGTTGTGTTCGTACACCTAAATCAAATAAAGTTTATTTGTTGCCCAGGTTGGCATTCATTATCACAGTTGCCCAAAGTGAGCACTCCCAGGTCACACCATCCCACCTTGTGTCACACCAGTGTCACACCAGTGTCACACCATCCCACCTTGTGTCACACCAGTGTCACACCATCCCACCTTGTGTCACACCAGTGTCACACCATCCCACCCAGGCCCGTCAGGGAGGGTTCTTTACTGTCACTCCGACCTGCAGCATGCACCACGCTAGCTCAGATATAAAAACATTTACATAATCCGTTTCAGCAACTATTTTGGATGTGTAATTAGGCTAGTGAGGTACAGCCAAGGCACAGCTTGGCCATCTGAATCTCCTCATTGACACATACTTGACAAATGTGTGCCCAGTAGTGTGAATTAACAACACCCTCCTACCCATGAAGTGGGAGCTAATTTCACTGGGATATCATTCGGTGCCTAAGTGCCTCCAGAACCCAGGACTCTCTCCACACAACCCAGGACCGTCCCCAGAGAACCCAGGACCGTCCCCAGAGAACCCAGGACTTTCCCCAGAGAACCCAGGACTTTCCCCAGAGAACCCAGGACTGTCCCCAGAGAACCCAGGACTGTCCCCAGAGAACCCAGGACTGTCCCCAGAGAACCCAGGACTGTCCCCACAGAACCCAGGACCATCCCCACAGAGATGCACCACGCCTCCTCTACACGCTTGCCTTTTTGTTTTTTACATTTATTTTTTATATCTTTTTATACATTTGTTTATTTTTGTTCCATGACATTGTCTCTTATGTTCATCTCACCTTTGTCAAACTGGAAAGCAGGACAAGTTCTCCAGGAAAACGTGACTGAATTTGAGATTTTAGGACAACATTTGTAACATGATTGAGAGAACAAAATCAACTGAATAGCAGGGGAAGAATGAGAAAAGTTTTGCATTAACAGAGAATCTAAGGGCAAGTTTATGGAAATGTGAGAATGGAATACTGAGAGAAAAATGTACATGTAAGAGCTGAAAAAGTTCATTTGCGGTTACTTTTATTTTTTACTTTGCTGACATTATGATTAAATCATTCCACTTGAATAAAAACAAATGAAAACGTTGTTAGTGAATTGTTTTTTTATTTCTCCAAATTTTGACTAGCGACTGATATACTACTGATAATTTAGAATGGATCTGGAACCAATATAGATGGCGTGGGGGAAAGGATTTCACTGTTGCAACGTTGCTGTGCAGCGATGAAATAAACACTGAAAACAAGGGAAGCGTCATTACTGAAAGGTAGTCACACTGGTTTAACTACGAAAACAATGGAGAACGAGGCTGATTTATTTTATCGCCAAATGCCAAAAGTGGTTAGTACTCAATCCATTCGATTTATTTTACAAAGCTAAATTGGCTACCTTTTCAAAATATGTCGGTAGTTACAATGACTAACGCGTTACACTTAGCCAGGAAACTGTCACATTTCACTCCAGCAGGTTGGTACCCCTACAATGTATGTCTTGTTAATCTCTGTTCTCCACTCAGGAGCTTCATGCCCATCTCAATGGCTCTGTCAGCTTCACAACCATAGAAAAACTCACGGCTCGCAAGTCGCATCTTGATATCGGACACAACATGACAGCCATCCGCAGCGGTCAGAAAAGATCACTGGACGAGTACGTACCTATGACGTATTTTAATAGAGTTCTTGGTCTGTTGGTTGATTATCCCTAAGCTATAAACTGGATGGTTCAAATCCAGAATGCTGATTGGCTGATAGCCATAGTATACGAGACCGTACGCCACGACAGTATTATCGTGTCACTTTCTACTGCTAGAATCGCGGTAAGGCATCTCTGGGGTTTGAAAAATATCACCAATGAAACACAGCTGAACACTGTGTCCAGGCACTCTGCAATGCAACATACGTATAAGCAGTTCTTAGCTGTGGTATATTTGCCATATATAACATCCCCTCTTGCTTTATTTCTTAAGTATGTACTGCATGTTAACAAACCTTAAATAATAATAGCTAGTTCAGCTAACTGTGTACAAACACATTTGTCTGGCTGTCATTTAACATGTCACAAAAAAAAACATGTATCTGTTGGGCCCTTTTAAAGTTTTCTATTTGGATTTAACCTACCAGATTAGGTGCTTAGACATAGAGTGAATTAAACAGAGGGAGTCGTTGACTTGAACTGGGAATTATGTTTTGCCCAGGTGTTTTCAGGTCTTCAAAGTCATTCATCAGTTAGTTAATACAGAAGAGGACATTTTAATGGTAAAGTAAACCTTGATTTTCTATTGATACTATTTCTTTTTTAAACTACTGAGTCTGCGATTACCCCAACCTTTTACACAGTATTGTACACACTTGAGTGAATCCATCCATGCTTGTTTTAGGTTGCCAAAGATGTTATCAGGGAGTTTGCAGATGACGGAGTGAAGTATCTGGAACTGAGAAGTACCCCAAGAGAGGAGAAAAACACAGGCATGGGAAAAACCCAAAACATGGGTTCGTTGGGGTCTTGTATTTTGGCCTCTTCTTACATTTGTTTTGTTTGAATTAGGTCTGACAAGAAGAAGTTATTTGCAAACCGTCATTGAGGCCATTCGCCAATGTAAAAACGAGGGATTGGATATTGAAGTCAGGTAAGACCTCTAGGCATTTGTATGCAGGTGAATGTGCGGTGACCCGCTCTTGTTTAGTCTTGACGTCCTCGCTATTGGTTCACGATGTGGGAAATAGTCTTGACGTCCTCGCTATTGGTTCACAATGTGGGAAATAGTCTTGACGTCAACGCTATTGGTTCACAATGTGGGAAATTGTCCGTCTAAAGAAACACTCTTGAATGAGTGGGTGTGTCCTGACGTTTGACTGGTCCTTCGTCTTCCATCTAGGTTCCTGGTATCAGTTGATCGCAGACATGGGGTTGAGGTTGCCATGGATACCGTCAAACTGGCGGAGGACTTCATGCTGTCCACGGATGGCCTTGTGGTTGGCCTGGACCTCAGTGGAGATCCCACGGTCTGTAGTGTGCCAGCACCATCTATGACGGCTTATGGTTGCCACTGTACTGGTGCTCAGTCACCACGGATTTAAGCTGAACAATGTCCAAACTTGTTATTTCCAAGGTGGGCCATGGTGGAGATCTCCTTCCGGCATTGCAGAAAGCCAAGAACTGTGGACTGAAACTGTCTCTTCACCTGTCGGAGGTCGTTACAGTGAAAACACAACCTTACAACTGTTACCTGCGCTGCAGGCATACTCACACACCTGTCATGGAGTGACAAAACTCACTTGACCTTTGCTTTTACCTGCTAGTTAATTGCAGCTGGTATCCCAGGTCTGAGTCAGTGGCTCATTAGAAAGGGCAGGATGAAACCAGAAGTGGCTGGGCATGCATGGCTCACTTCATAGGGGGCGTGGCTTGCAAGGCCAAGGTTGTAGGTCTCACAACTATTTGTGTTCATGGCTGTAAGTCACTTTAGTCAAAAGCCTTAACTGATTATCATATATAATAACAATACAGTACTATATTACTGTATATAACATTTAAACAATGTAAGTGTTCATCTTTTTGGGATAACTGTGAGTTTATATTATTAGCGCTGACTAAAATGCAACGTTCCAGGTGCCATCTCAGGCGGACGAATCGGAGCTGCTGCTAAACCTTCCACCTGACCGGATTGGCCATGGGACATTCTTACACCCCGAAGTGGGTGGAGCCCAGAGCCTGGTTGACAAAGTGATGAAGAATAACACACCCCTGGGTAACAATGTCCTTATAATAATAATAATTTTTTACCACTGACATTAGACTAAGGGTTAGAGCAAGGGAGGGCAAACTTTTTCGCTCGGGGGCCACATCACGGATTTTGAAATGAAGGGCCATGTTGATTTTGTAAATTTGTTAATCCTAAATGATTTGCAGGCCAGAAAAGGGCAAAAGTTAAAACATACATTCTTATTACCTTCCGCGGGCCGGCTGGAACAGCCTTGTGGGCCGCATTTGGCCCTCGGGCCGTAGTTTGCCCAACCCTGGGTTAGAGGATATATCATCTGTGTAAGATAAATGTTTTGATATCATATGTTGCCTCTGTAACGGGTTCCTACAACCAAATCTTTCCGTTCATAGAACTATGCCTGACCTCTAATGTCAAAGGTCAGACTGTGTCATCGTATTCAAACCACCACTTCCTGTACTGGTACCAGAAAGGACACCCCATGGCAATCTGTGTGAGTCGGCTCACCGCTGCATTTACTCTAATACCTTTTTATTATATACAGACCCCATAATGCGTTTGATGTTTATACCGAGTTCTTGAATCAAGAGGAAATCTACTGCATGTTTTTTACTGACAACTGTTGAAGTCTCCCGTTAGCGTTCAAGTGTCAGTGGTCCACTTGTGTAGTGGACGCCTGACAGTCTCCGTTCCTGTTGCTTTCAGACAGACGACAGGGGAGTGTTCTGCACGGAGCTGTCCGAGGAGTACCAGCTGGCCGCCTCCACCTTCCGTCTCAGTCGGGAGGCCATGTGGAGTCTGTCCCAGAAGACTATTGACTTCGCCTTCGCCCCAGACTCCTTAAAGCAGCAGTTACACCAGAAATGGTCAGAGTTACGCCCCTCGCTGTTCCAATGATTCAAACTGTATCATGCCCAACCGGTCAGCCGGAAACCACCATCTTGGCCGTCCAATCAGCAGCGGGAAAACCCCATTACCCATCGAGAGACTCCAGGAAATCAAGATTCCCAGGATGCAGTGGACATTGGATCTGTAGGAGCCAGAAAGTTTACTGCCATTTTGTGATCAGATTAATAGATTAATGATTTTGGTCGATTAACAACATACCTTGTTTTAATTTTTCTCTGACATAAATCACCCAGCCATTTGAGTCCCTAACCAAACATGATTTAACCATAATACAATGTTGTAATAAGTATATTGGTTTTTACTTTGAATACTCTTGGTATTTTACATTGTAACTACTTTGCAGTTCTTGGAGCCAGCAGGGATTTTATAGGCCGATCTGTTTCCAACGGAGACTGCTTTACCCAATGCCTTCAACCCTTGATGGATCGAAGCCCTGCCAAGGTGCCAGGGCCAACGTGGACCAGATCAACATTTTGTCTTGTTTAATGTCCACAGCCTGGTACAGAGACCAGTCATAATACAAAAAGTAAAACAAGGAAATAAAAGGTTATGTTCTTCATATTCATTTAAACATGTAAAACGTTTTGATTCGTATGACGGTAAACTACTCCATATCGGTGGAATCACGACAAGCCAGAGTCAGCACACGCAGAAACGGGTGGATAAACTGAGAACTTGTTCTGGGCGGAGCCACAGAGCCAGGGGGAGGGATCTGGGAAACGTGTCACGTCCATTGGTGAAAGAGCAGTCCCATTGGAGCCATGCTATCTAAGTATCATGGCCTTTTCCCAAATTTGTTCTTCTTCTCCTTGCCGACGCCTCCTCCTCCTCCGGGGCCCTTCCTGGTCTTGCCCTGGCGTGGGGCACCTTTCTCATTCTTCTCTGGCCTCGGCTGCTCGTACTTCCTCTTCTTGTCACTGTTTGGAGAACCGGCAGTTATAAAGTAAATCGGTAATGTTGTAGCACCGCTCACTGGCTGTAAACCAGGGTTCTAGATATCAGTTTAACATGTTAACATAACATGTTTGTTCTGAAATTATACAGTGCACTCAGTATAATAATCGCCATTTTAAGTTTCACCATCAATGCAAAGCAGTCATGTGCACAGACCCCAGGGGAGGATTGGGACCATGCCCTATTCCCCCTCAGACAGACCCCAGGGGAGGATTGGGACCATGCCCTATTCCCCCTCAGACAGACCCCAGGGGAGGATTGGGACCATGCCCTATTCCCCCTCAGACAGACCCCAGGGGAGGATTGGGACCATGCCCATTTCCCCCTCAGACAGACCCCAGGGGAGGATTGGGACCATGCCCTATTCCCCCTCAGACAGACCCCAGGGGAGGATTGGGACCATGCCCATTTCCCCCTCAGACAGACCCCAGGGGAGGATTGGGACCATGCCCATTGCCCCTCAGACTCAACAAGTGCCCATTGGTGCCCGCATTAAACGGGCATGCAGTACGTATGGACATTGCATCCAAACATCGGCTGTAGGAGCCCTTTTTTTAGTCACCCCCATCCCCGAAGCGACAACCCCCCAAAGCGACTTCTCCCCTTCACCTCTTTATGCTGACCACGGCTGTCTGTCCGGCTTTCTTCAACACCTGGTCCCACTCCTCCTCGTCTCCTCGGATCATGTACGGTTGCAGGTCCATCTCCATCACCTTCTCCATGTCCTGTCTGTGTTTCTCCTGGAACTCCTTGGCTGCCTCGTCCTGAGGGGAGAAGATTGTCATCGGAACGGTTTCACCGGGGCACACATTCACCGTGTCTCTACCCACGATGGTCTGCCCGTCACGGCTGTCCCACAACCAAGCCACAACACAGCGGAGTCCCGTACCAGATCCTCATTCAGGCTCCTCGCGGTCGGCTCCATTGTGATGTCTTTGGACTCCACCATCTCTGCCTCCACGGCCTTCTCCTGGACGCTGTTGAAGAACTGGAACAGGACACACGGTGAAGATCTGGACATCCTCAAAACGGGCATGATCCAGCTCTCACTGTCTAACAAGGTTGGGGCCGGGTGTTGCCTTCTCACCTGAACCACCTTCCTAATGAGACGGTTGAACAGTCCCATGAGCTGTGAGCTGGGCAGGTCGATCTCCTTCTCCAGCTGCTCTACGGTCTTATGCTGCAGACCTACACCCAGGATCAGAGCCTGGGACAGGGTGACACGCCGAGTCAATACAGTGACACGTCGAGTCAATACAGTGACACGCCGAGTCAATACAGTGACACGTCGAGTCAATACAGTGACACGCCGAGTCAATACAGTGACACGCCGAGTCAATACAGTGACACGCCGAGTCAATACAGTGACACGTCGGCAGACATTTGTGTTGCACTGCACAGTTACACACACAGAGAATGTTGGTTCTGTAGTGTGTGCGCGCGAGAAAGGTGTGGTCCACTCACACACTGCGCTGCTGAGAGGGTGACGTCTCCCATCTTCTTGAGGAAGAACAAGCGGGCCACAGCAGGGACCAGGTCCATGACAAGATGGTAGTCCACCATGTTTCTGGAGTACATCTCCAGGCGCTTCAGGTCGTAGGGACTGAACTGATCAGCCAGCTCAGAGTTGGTCAACACTGGGGGGGGACAACGACTTTAACATGACCAGATCATCCGCCCACATTCCATACCATGAGCCATTATGTCTGTGGCCTGGATCAAATGGATCCTTTCCAACGCGCCAAACGGTTGATCTGTTTTCACAAATCCCTCCTCCAGCCCGACCAGAGAGGGGCTAAAGGAGCGATGGGGAGTTCAGGACTCTTACCAGAGCTGGTGTCTGTCTTGGCGGTGCCTTTGTTCTGCAGGAGGTTCAGGGCCATGCTCGGGGAGAAGCTGCTGAACTGGTACGAGAGCAGCGACAGGAAACGCCGACGGAAATCTGGCAGACACACAGAGATTACCACGAGCCCCTGAATGACACCCAAGAGTCCGTTTGGGTCAGAACAGACGCCCGCAAGCCTCACCTTTCCAGAAGGCGGCCAACCACTGGCCCTGCTCAGAGACCTCCTCCGCGTGCAGCTCCTTCAACATCACGCACGAGTGCTCGCCCGTCAGGTCGTTCTGTAGCAAAGCCCCAAGTCAAACAACAGACCTCCAGGGAGAAGCACTACTCCTCATCCAGAACAGTGTATTGTAGACATGTTTGACTTACAGGAGTCTGTCGTAGATAAACGGGTACAAAGCCAGCTTTCTTCCAGAACCTGCCAGTACAGAGGATTGGGACACTTACAAAAAGCATTGAGGAGCAGTGACTTCCACATCGAAATGCACAGAATACAATTGGAATGTCTGTTTACTTCCTGATTTGGCCCCCAAAGCCTGTTACTAATAACACCCACTTCAGAAGCCTGTTACTAATAACACCCACTTCAGAAGAGGCGCTGTGAGGCCGTAGGACACGCCCAGATAGTCCAACCTCTCTGCCCTCCTCTCGTTGAGCTTCAGGAGTAACGGAGGAAGGTTCCTCCTGGGCTGGAGCACCTCCTCCAGTAGGCTCACCCCCTGATAACAGCAGCCACAACACAAGTAGCGACTGTCAGCGACACAGTTAAGGAGCCAATGGGACTATTAGAAGCCCTAATCAGACCAAAGATTGACAGGAGCGTGTATTTTCCTGTGTGTGTGTGTGTGTGTGTGTGTGTCTGTGTGTGGTGTTACCTCGCTGGTGACGGAGGTGATGTCGTTGCTGTTGGCAATCTGTGTGCTTTCATCCATATACGGAAACTGACCCTCATAGTACAGCTGCAGCTGCTGCAGTGCCCGGGAGCCGTAACCCATCTGGAGGTTAGTCAATCAGAGGTCACGTAGAGGTCACCCACAGAGCCTCAGAGGTCACATAGAGGTCACCCACAGCACCTTCACCGCTGGCGGTACTGGCCACTTACCCCCTGGTAGTCGGGATGGACCGCAACACGCACAACTCTGCCACCGGACAAACCGCCAAAATCTGGGTCCTGGAACTGCAGACGTGAAGCGCAGAAACGGACGTGTCAGTGTCGTTAGACTCATACAGAACCGCAACGTCAGCCACCAGCGGGTCTCTGGGTCGGCACCTGTTCTGACACGGTCCAGGGGATGAGGTCACCGGAAGCCTTCTTTCCTCTGGACAGGCTGTTGAGAATGGACTGACGGGAGATCTCCCCTTCCAGGCACACCTGAGGGGAAGAACATGGCCAATCCCAGTGTGTCACAAGGAAAACGCACCAACGCATGGAAACGTTTAAACCTCTGTATCACTATACTTCTGTAAACACTACAACCTCCATAATTTTTGAACAAACAACACAAAAACTACAACAAACATAGCTGGTTGCGCTAGAGACGACATTTTGCTGCATTTTGGGTGGGCCTTACTCCCGCTAGGGACAGGGTGGGCCTTACTCCCGCTAGGGACAGGGTGGGCCTTACTCCCGCTAGGGACAGGGTGGGCCTTACTCCCGCTAGGGACAGGGTGGGCCTTACTCCCGCTAGGGACAGGGTGGGCCTTACTCCCGCTAGGGACAGGGTGGGCCTTACTCCCGCTAGGGACAGGGTGGGCCTTACTCCCGCTAGGGACAGGGGGGGGCTTTTTTCCTCACACACCTGGATGACAGCAAGGACCTCGGGCAGGGAGTTCTGTGTGGGGGGAACCGGGGGAAGCAGGCAGAAGAGGTGGTGTGCCGGGGCGTCGGACAGCATCTGGAGGTCGTTGGGAGAGTTCTGGAAGCAGAGGAACCACACAATCAAACATTAGCGCCACCGTCGTGGACCAGGTGGCTCCTCCCCCATCCCGCGGGCGCTTGATGTCTCACCTTGTAGTGGGACGCCACATAGAGAGCCATGAGTCTCTGGAGGAAGGCCTCGGAGGCTTTGTGGTAACAGAACAGCGTGTCTCGGTTCACATAGTATCTGCACAGCACAAGTCAAGGACCGCGACCCCACAAGCTAACAGGTTACCATCAGAGGGAGGAATCTCAACCGCACGCCGTATCCATGGCAGATGGCACCGTGAAAGGATACAGGTCACAGGTCTGAGGCAGAGGGCACCCGGAGATGACCCTGGGAATGTTGAGGCAGTCCAGACACAGCAGCTCGTTCAGCCACTTCTCCACGGGGTCTCCCATGGCGTAGCGGATGGACTCGTGCAGGGACACCTCCTGAAGGGACCGGGCTGAGGAAAGGGGAGGGGCACACAGAATTATGGCCGGGGCGGCTTGAAGTACGCGTGCCGTCTTCTTTGCCCACCCTCTTTAACAGCCTGGTGGAAGTCCAACACACGGTCATGGCAGTGCCCCCATGGTTTCAGTGACACCCAACCAGGAAGTACTCACCGGCACATATGCGCTAGGAGGACGCGCGCTTGTAACAAAGATGATGCGACGGCCGGTTTAACCGACGGTAGTCCTACTGGACCGGTGTCTGAGCGGTAACCAAGTGACTGAACGTACCAGAGTTGAGCCTCTCCGTGTTAGTGGTCCGGTTCTCCGCGGAGAGACTCTGCTGGCTCTCAGAACTCTGTTGTCTCAGCTGGGCGATCAACTTCAAGGAGAGAGAGCGGCCCGTACCCTCATAGCTGTAGGTGGACGAAGAGGGGTCAGGAACCACAGCACACACACACACACACAGTGACCGATAGAACTACAGAGAGCAGATGAGTGACTCCGCTGACCCGTTGATGGTTGAGGCCATGAAGACCAGGTAGGGTCCCAGGAGTTTCTTGACCAGGGGAAGGGGGATGGCTGCTGCCTCGTCTATCACCAGCAGCTCAGCCTGACCCAGCTTCACCGAGTCAGCAGGGTGGATGTACTGGAAGGGTCAGGGGTCAGGGGTCATATACAGATAGCCCATCTGACTTGAGTTGTTACAGACCAACATTACACCAATGTGTGAGGAAGGAAGCTGTGGTCACCTGGATGGTCTGTCTGTGCTCTTTAAAGACGTTGACTCGGACAACAGCTTTGTTGAACTCAGGATTCAGAGACTGGATGATCTCATAGTCCAGGTGCTCCTGGGATGGGACAGAAACATAGGAATCAGAGACAAACATCCACAGTCAGACAGACACCCAGTTTGGCCTGGCGGCAGATTAGAGAGAGAGACAGGTCACCTGATACTGCAGGGCATCAAAGCCTTTGAAGATGAACTCAAACAGAGTGTGTAGGTTGTCTGGGCTCGGGGAGGTGATGAAGATGTTGGAATATCTGGGAAACAACAAGGGCTATGAATAAAAGGGAGCTCAACGGCAGCAGAGTAAGTGAGTAGAACGGTACATCGCCAAGTGGCTACAAAGTTTGGCCAACGACAGACAGATAACAGGTTTTAAAGCTCAAAGCCAGTAGGTGACAAATATGTGCCCTTGTAAAGTGGTGTGTAGTGTGGTCTGTAGTGTCCGGTGTGGTCTGTAGTGTCCGGTGTGGTCTGTAGTGTGGTCGGCAGTGTGGTCGGCAGTGTGCGGTGTGGTCTGTAGTGTCCGGTGTGGTCAGCGGGTGGTCTGCGGTGTGGTCTGCAGAGTGGTCTGCAGAGTGGTCTGCAGAGTGGTCTGCAGAGTGGTCTGCGGTGTGGTCTGCGGTGTGGTCTGCAGTGTGGTCTGCAGTGTGGTCTATAGTGTCCGGTTTGGTCTATAGTGTCCGGTGTGGTCTGCAGTGTGCGGTGTGGTCTGTAGTGT
>JACXGK010005542.1:0-27337 GCA_016801125.1 Novumbra hubbsi | reverse complement strand
GCGAGGGTGTAGTTCACCGTTGCTCTGGGAACCACAGGAAAACAGCAGGTAGCATAGCAGCAGCGGAGGAGGAGGGGGGAGGAAGAGTGAAAGACACCAACACCAGAAGCGCCGTGTGCGGTGGCGGTCAACACTTTGACGTACCAACAACCTGAACGGGTGCCTCGGGGGGGACACGTACGGAGGGGAGACTGGGCACGGGTTTCAGGGGGTTTGATACAGACATGGAGAGAACTAATTCTGAGGTGAAAGAACCCTTACCTGGCAAACTGAAGTTATGTTCACGTTGATCATGTTGGTTATGAACTAGAATAAAAGGGCAATATTTGATGTTTAAGAACTCAATAACTCAAATAGCAAGTAAGTGGCTTTATGTGTTGTTCACTAAAGTTCAGGTGGATTACAGCAAGGAACATTGTAGCACTCAAAGGCCCCCCATCAGGTTTCACCAAACAAAAAACTTCAGAAGAACTCACATTGTCCAGGTCGGGGATATGCAGGAAATATTCCGGGTAGGGATAGGAGATTCCCACATTGTTTACTGTTAGATCAAAAAGTAAAACAAAAATGCAAGGATGAGAGCATCGTCTACTTCAGTGAGGCAACATAAACTGTGCTGGTGTTACACTACCAAACCACCAGGTGGCAGTAGAACCTTAGAAATGAGGCAATCAGAAAACGAGGCAGAACCACACCTTAAAACGGGAAAAGCTAGCCAGACAGGCAGCACTTACTACCTCAGAGAACAATGGCTTCCTGGGTCTTAGTCACTCACCAAGAATGTGGAATGATGATACAGAAAGTGGTGACCAAACACACAGAAACTTGTGGTTTTTATTTTACTAAGGCACACTAGGATGAACATTTAGCCAACGGATTACCACTATTACTTATGGTTCAAGTTGCCTTAAAACGAGTGTGAGATTTGTGGGGATGTATTGTACAAAGAGAGTTGATTGAGAGACATATTACCCAGCACTCCAATCTCCAGGCCTGCCAGTCCAGCTTCGATCTTAGGGTAGATGTCCGAGAGGCCAAAGTCCACAGCGATGGTTTTGGTCTCAACCTTGTATTGCTCCTCTTTGGAAAGTAGGATGAACGTAGTTAGCAACAGGAGGGGGATACCACATTGCTACAAAGTCAACAGGGAACAGACAGCGGCGCACATTCAAGGACAGACAAGTGTGACTTGGTTGTCTGACTATGGTAAAGCGTGCAAAACCTGGAGACAGCCACATTGGTAGTTACACACTTCCCACTCGCTGTAAACTATGGCTCATCATACATACCAACACAATGTTACAGCTCAGCAAAATAAAGTGCCACATTTTCAGAAAAATCAAGCCTGGCTTTTCAAATGCTGAAAGGTAAACTGAGCAACTGAGTTTCCTTTAAATCAGAATAATATTGGTTTTATTCTGAATAAGAGAAATGGAGAAACAACTAGTAGCACTCAAGGTTCCATCACTTCCACCATAATTTCCAAAGACAAGAGAAGGAAGTGAAATGGACATGATTGTCACACACTTAACCCTTTACAGCATTCCATGACACAGGCTAGCCTTCAGCTCAAGACAGACATTTTGCCTGTGGGAGCGGGAGACTTCGCAGACAAGGAGCACACTCACATAGCATGACTTTTGAACCCAGAACTTTCAGGCCCGAAGCCCCGCACATAAGCAAGAGACTAGACACTACACTGAGCCACCCATCAGACGGACATTGTTACATGCGGGTGACTCGCACACTTACCAAGCTGTTTGGAGACGTCATCCAGCTTGTCCTGCGAGCGGCTGATGAGCATCATGGCAAACCCTTTCCGAGCAAGCTGCGAGAGGACGAAAGCGGGATGAGCACACCTGAGCATCATCATCCCAGACGGTGACGACCACACTGTACCACCCTACTGTGGCCTAGATCTCCTACCATGTCTTAACTCAGGGCTTTTGCTAAACAACCCAAAGACAAGGGTGCTCAAAGTCAACATGAAACATTGTAGGGGGAACAGAGCTGAAGCCTTGCTCGTGGGCAGTAATCCAGGGTCAAAATTCATTGAATAAAAGGGAACCTCCTTAACTCACCTCCTCTGCATAGACTTTCCCAATTCCATCTGTGGCCCCAGTCACAACTAGGAGAGACAGAAGGAGAAAGACAGATCTTTAAATATGATCTCTACATTGAAAATATAGCAACAAGCTGCTGTACTTCCCACCTGAAACACTGGTGGAGAGCCAACAGTGGTAAACACTAGTGATGTCCATCTACAGTGTTTCTGTGCAGGCCCAACATACCGCAACAATGAAGTGTCCCCAAGCAATATCGGATTTCTATATATCTATATCTCAGATAAAATAAATTTTTCTTAACTTAAATATTGCCTCTGGTCAGACTGCTTTTTGCGATTGTAACAGCATTACATACCACTCAGGCCTTGAGTAACTGGATAGCAACCGAGCAAAAAGCAATTCCGTGGCTGAAGCCAACCAGTTAAGGAGGAACACTGAATGATCCTGTTTGTTCATCCTAATTAACACATTTACTTGGAAATGAATGAGAAAGGCATTCTGTATTTACAGTTATTAGCATTAAGATATGATAAGAATGTTGCTTCTTGACAAATGGTGGGATTAAACCATGTTGCGTGGAACCAAAGATGGTGAAAGAAGCCAGAAAATGGATTGGTGGTAAGAGCCTTGAGCCAGTAGCAGAAAGGGTTACAGATTACAGTCCCTGCCATTACGCCTTTGAGCAAGGCACTTAACCCAAATTGTGCCACAACAGCCCTGTGTAAGTGTGTCTTCTAAATGACTACAATGCAGGCGAGTCCACCCTAATGTTCTTGAGGCATCCTCTGCTCTCACCTTGTTGAGAGAGCCTTTCTATTTTTAGCCAGCTTCTGCCCATCACTATTACTCCCTGCCTGAAGAGAGGAGATGAAGAGGAGAGGATGAAGAGGAGGGAGGGGGAGAGATGACTAACAAGAAGCAGGAGAGAGAGGGAGAGCAGCCATCCTAGGGCTAAAAATAGAAACACGAAGCAAAAGGTGGGAGGGAGAAGGGGGGAGTATGTGAGCGAGAGAGCGGCACAAAGTCAAAAGTGAAGATTGAAGCAGATTTGCTGGTTAGCCCCCCCCCTCCATCTTAAGAATGAAATGCTCCATCACCAAACAGCCACACAATGGCCAAAACATAATGCCAAAGACTACAGTAACCTCAACGCATCAGTCGGGAATTAATTACATCTAAGACATTACGCGTCACCCAAGGCTTGACCGACAGACCTGAGAGATGATGCACATGCAGTGTGTTCAGCAGTGGTGTCAATGAGTTCTCTTCACTGAACCAAGACAGTAATTTGAAATGTGGTTGCCAGGGCCAACAAAGTGATATGGAGAAACAAACGAATAACAAGCTCCACAGGGCGCCAGGACTTCTGAAATCGGCTCCAACCGCATTCCACACAAGTATGAAAACGTGGAATGTCAAGGGTTTCAACCACACACTTAAAGTAAACCATGCATTGAATTACACCGGGTCAACACAGGACTGAATAAAGAGTAGTGCATTTGCATACGCATTAGCGATTGAACTTTCACCAGTGTGTATTATTTACATGACGGTATAAAGGACAATGTAATTCACTCAATAGGTTGTTAACAGATCATGCCATCCACTCAAAAAAAAAATTAACCCCGTAATACCTTGTGAAATTGTTAACCCTCAAGATAATTTCCTTGCAGGAAGTTACGCTATTCTAATCTGCATGAAGCCTCAAGTTGTAACTCATGATGGCTACACGCACTTGTATAAAAAACACCCTTCTCTCAATAATCAAAGGTTATGGATGACATCACATGTATTCCCAAGCCCATATCTTCATTCAAGGCACCCTAACATTATTTAATGCAATGTTTTTCCCCTAACAAACCTCTAGTGAGCAATCAAAAGGGGTCATGCTCATATCAAGAAGTGACCCATTCGTTTTGTAGGGCACTCCTTTTAACCAGGGCCCAACTGGAGTGTGCACTTCATAGGGAGCAAGCAGCAAATTGTGACCCATAAAAAACAAAGGATCACCGATCCAAACCAAATCCATGACAAAAAAAGGAATAAAACACTTACTGAATAAACCAACAGATTGTTTAAAAAAAAAAAAAACGAGATGCTGCAAATGTGCCGATCAATTGACCACCTCCACCCGTGGACTAGGGAACGTAATGTCCACATCAATTGACCACCTCCACCCGTGGACGAGGGAACGTAATGTCCACACTGCCCATTGTTAACAAGCACATGCAGCCACACGCCCACAGAGGTTTAACTCCCCTCACGCGAGCAGAGCACCACATCCATGACTCCCCACACAGACAGGGGCCTCGCTAGCAGACATGAGACGTGCAAGGGCCGGCAAAGGTGTCAGACATCTTCGCCACAAAGCTTCTCACTGACCCACCAAATAACTAAAGTAAACTAAAAGGCAAGTAGCAACGCTGCAGCCGTGCAGTGGAGCAACCCCTGCATGCCGACTCCTGTTGAGGGCTAAGAAAAGCATAAGTGAGGTAAAAATAGCCGTGGGGATCCAAGCGCAGCCTCGGCTGGAGCGTGCCTGCCTGTCGCGACACCTGTACACACACGTTCGTTCTCTAGAGCCCCTATGGCCGCTCAGTCGCACCAAAGCCCCATAAGCAGTAGTTTGTGGTAAATGGCTACAGACTTTTTAAACAACAGACACTAAAAAGGGAGGGGAGAAAGCCCCAGCTATGGCAACAAGTCATTACTCTTTAATTTATTCCCTTATCAAAATGACATACATGACAGACAATGTAGACGGGCACCAGGCTAAGAGGATCCTCGTCCTCCACTAAAGCCCGAATTAACATCCTGTGAGAAAAGGAGTGTCGCACACCTCTACATACGATGAACAACCCACCCATTACCCTATAAAAAGCATGCGTCTGTGCGTTGGGGCAGACTGCAGCAGAAGATTCAACATACCCAACATCCATTTCCTAATCCCCAGCACACCACTTCAAATACCAAATCACTTGGATACTAACAAGAACGTTGCTAGATAGGATACGAGAAGAACAATAAACAAAGTCTACTTCAAAGCCACAGGACTGAAAATAGCATCTATTTCAGGGTAAAGGGTGTAAAAATATCTTTCCACCAGATGCACTTGCTGTGAGAAATACAAAATCGATAGTTCCTTTTCCTTCACATCCCACTCTTCTGGGAAGGGTGGTATCCATTCACTGCATTCTAACCAGTACAGCAAACTGCTAAAATAAAAATACTTCAATAACTAAATAAAAGTATCTTCAATCAACAACATAACGATAATATTCAAAGATAAGAACTGGCTTTCAATTAGAAGTGTAAAAACAGGAAGATTAAAACCAACTCCTAATTTGGGTTTCATTCAGTTTCAACCAGCACACTTTTAGTCATTGCTACCATATAAGGTAAGACCAAAGCTCTAGAATAATGTAATGATTAACCTCGCATACTGCCATAGATTACTGAACAAATCTAGATTCCAATACTGTAATATTAAGTCACACATTGAAATTTGATAGTGCAGTCATGAGTCACTCTTCAGATGGAATTGATTGGAATGCTTTAGTTGATTTAAAAAAAAAAAATAAAAAAAATCAATTGTAGGTCCAACCCTTAAAATTTTTGAAAAAACCCTGACAATAAGAAAAGCATTCCACCCTTTTGTAGTTATAGCCAGTTAAACAGAACAAGTAGAATACCTGTAAATAGCACCTTTCAAAATTTGTTTTGTATTTTGGCAACAATGTGGAAACAGAGGAATTCTAACAAATGAGGAAAAGGAAACCGGAGTCGTGACACAGTGGAGGAAACGGGAAGAGGGAGGGAAAGGAAAGAGGGAGACGAGAGAGAGGGGAATAGGGTAGAGGGAGGGGAAACGGGCTCACAGAGGGCAAACAAACCAATGCAGGAAAAAAAGGGGGGGGGGTAGCAGAGAAAAAGTTAATTCAGAAAATGAGAAGGAACTCCCAACAATGGGAAATGGATAGGGAGGTGCAGGAAGGAAAGAGGTGCAGGAAGGAAAGAGGTGCAGGAAGGAAAGAGGTGCAGGAAGGAAAGAGGTGCAGGAAGGCAACTGTGTGGGGCCTGAAAAGAGCTGCAGCTTTTTCTACCCAGCAGCCCCGGCTACAGCACGTGTCACAGAGCGTGTTCGTCACATGACCAGCAGGGCTGATCTCACTCCCTTTGTTGCTCTAACCGCCCACCGCGATTGTTTCTATCAAATCCCCCAGCCACACACACGCGTAATACCAAATAGAACCTGGTGGAACATCAAATAATTAGGTTTATTGGAAACACGTCAGTAACCTGATTGGGTTTAAAAACTAGCAACCTAGAGAGGATGAGTCTCAATGGTGAAGATGGGGAGGGGTTGATCTCTCTGGGACAGACTGCGTGAGCAAATAGCGAACAAATAAAAAAAAAATTAAAAAATTTTTTACAAAGAGTTTGAGGATCTCATCATATAAGGTCCATAATATCATTCAAATGTTTAGAGACTCTCAGGATTCAAGGGACCAACACTGGAAGGCCGTGATCAGCAGCCCCTCCAGTGGCACTGCAACAGAAAAAAATAATAATATTCTGAAGTGGAAATCACTGCATGGCATCAAGAACACTTCTGTGAACACAGTACATTGTTGCATCCACAGACCCAAGTTTAAACTCTACCACGCAGGAAACCAGATGGGAACAAGAGCCAAAAGCCCCACCGCCAATTCTGGGCCCAAGACGGAAGAGGTTAAGCGGAAGTCTGTCCTGTGGTCTGACGAATCAATAACATGTATGGAATGGGTGACTAGCACACGTAAACTGAAGAATATATACAGGTTTAGGAGCAACATACGCTGACATCCGGACAACATCTTTTTCAGGGAAGGCCTGGCTTATTTCAGCAAGACAATGCCAAACACATTCTGCACGTATTACAACAGCATGTTAAGAATTGAACCCATTGAAAACATTTGGCCCATTATGAAACAAAACATTCGACAAAGGAGGCACTGTGCTGTTGATCAGCGGACATCCTAGGATCAGGCAAGAATGGGAGTCCATTTCCATGTCAAATCTACAGCAGTAGGTCTCCTCAGTTCCCAAACACTTTGAGTATTGTTAAAACAGGTGACGCCAACTAGTGGTAAACATGCCCTGGCCACAGCATTTTAAACAGCCTCTTAACTCTTTCGAATAAGAGAGGAAAAAACTTAGTGTTAAACAAAATCTATATACATATTGTCGATTCTTCAAAGTAGCCACCCATGCTTTTGTGACAGCTTTGCCATCATGAGGAAATCAGCGGGAATGCTTTTCCAACAGGCCTCGTTTTCCCTTCACTCTGAGGTCCAACTCACACCAAACCAATCTTATTTTGGTCATGTGATTACGGAGGCCAGGTCATTTGTTGCAGAACACCACCACTCTCCTACTGGGTCAAACCGCCCTCCATAGCACAAAGGTGAATTTTGGGACCTTGTTCTGTAGAAAAACCAGTGACAGTCCCACTAACCAGATGGGAAGGGGTATTACTGCTGAATGATTTGGTAGACAAGCTGGTTGAGTGTGCGCCATGCTTTACCAAACTGTCGCAAACACACAAACTACACAACGTACAATAAAGATATTGCTCTAGAATATATATTTCACTCAACAAGACCCGAAGGGTGATTTAAGTGTTCCCTTAATTTTGTTGAGAAGGGTATATTTTTTTTAAATTGCTCAAAGGCATATTTCTGACTATGTCATGGCCATCGCAAATATGCAATGGCAGTAAACTGTCTCTTACGTTAACAGCTCATCAGTCTTTAGAGACAGCCATGTTGCAACTCATGAATGGTTACACCCTCTTACATAACCGTACCATTCTCTCAATAACCCAAGAGAAAGGGCCAACGTGCTTATCAAACGCCTGTTAAGACTGTCCCATCAACAAATGACAAAACTAAGAGAATCTAGTCTTCCTAACGATGAATCAAACTAAAAATAGCATTGCCATATGTGCTACTAAAAATGCTATTCCAAAGCACTCAAGACCATAGCGTAGCCCCGTTCCATTACGAGATTGAGGGAAAGACACTCCAGCGAAGTCCTGGTGTTTGGTTTGATCCACAAGCACACGGAAAGGAATTAGAAGAATTTGTGTTGCGTTTGTCCGAACACATTCACACGCTGCATCAACACACCTATAAAATGCAGACACTGGCATACTTAATGAACATACAAAACATAACAGACACTGGCAAACTTAATGAACATACCAAGCATAACAGAGACTGGGACAGGTTGGGGAGACCACTGCCATAGATCACGCCTGCAAAGAAGCACTGGACAAATCCCACCCTCCATTAAGTGAGCACAGATCTTTACAAAAACACTTCTGAAAAAGGAGGGAAAACATTCCGAAAACAAAAGCCAGCAAAGTCATAAAAAATAAAGCATGACAGATTTCTCTTAAATGGACTCAGAGATTCGGGATCCATAACAAGTAGACGGCACTATACTACATCACCATAGAAGTATTTTAGAAATGATAAGGAAGAGAAACACGGGGAATACCTCAATGACTCAGATTGTAATGCTCTAAAGCCACCACCAGGGGTCACCTGCACTCAGGGACCAATAAACACCTGTTGTCCATATTGTGCAGCAAAAAAAATTAAAAGTCTCAGGTGTCATTCTCAACCGAACATTGTTAACCCTGAGCTTTGCCTCAAATAAAGTAGCAAAGCACATTACGGTTGACGGTTATGAGTGGTGGTAGAATCCGTTTGTGGCCATAGAAGCGATTCATAACACTACAAAGCCAAGATATGTGAAATCCTCCAAAAATCTACAGTATGACCGAAAGACAGATATTGTACTTGTTACAACGGTGATGGCATGAGATGGAGGTGAACAGGGTGGCATGATAATATTTAAGATCATCTCACTTTATTCGATTCAATGCTGTAATAATTATTCAGGCCGAATTCTCAGAACCAGCACTCAGAGTTCCTACACTGACTTTCTACAGTGATGTTTTAATTTGATTTAATCCAAGACCAAAATTAAAAAAGGTCCCAAGTAAGAAGCCGCTCCTTAAAGAAGTTGGAACTTCTTTTCGCCCTTGAAAGTAGGCCTCATTTAAAAAAGAATAACATAGCCAAATCTTCCAGAAAGACTTGTTTAAATGTTACAGGACCCGGTTCTGGACCTAGAGCTTGCAACGGTTTGGATGCGGAGTCAGTGGTTAAGAGCAGGTTTTATTTTTCTTATCATACAAAGGCACAGGCTACAGCAGCGACGTTCAACTGCATACTTCAAGCGCATTTCCTCAAAACCCATTGGATGAGATCATAGAACGCAGTGTTCCGGGTATGCAATTGAAATCTTCCAGCAGCGTTTCAACGCTTGCAGGCTGTGGTTAAAACTTGTCAGGCAAGATCATTCACCAGCGTTAATAGCGAGGAAATAATCTTACAATGGTCACAACTAAAGTAGCTAAAATTATCATAAGTCATTTGGCATGTAATTTTTGCATTTGTTTTAAATCAGTCAGATAGGGACTACGCAATGATATTGAAATAACCCGTTGAAGATGCCTACCTAAACCATTTCAATCCAACATTGGAATAAGGATGAATCACCTGGCGCATTAACAATTCATAATCGGTTTGATGTAATCTGGTGGAATCTTTGGGTCAGTGAAAATAATCGTGTCCCCTCCACGCCTCTGGTTAGTAGACGGTTAAGACAGAATACGTTATGAGACACATCACCGTGCAGTTAAAATGCACGGGCTAAACTTGACGCTGCCTCAATGAACATAGATGGCCTTATTTTAGTGACGATCGACGCTTTGTCTGAATTTTTACAAATACATGTCCATCAACTCAAATGACCACCCACTCAAATGACAGTGTCTCCAAACAGTTTCGAAGTAAGTCACATTTGGAAACGTTAACTTCCAGTATGTGCTCATGCTAAATAGCATTGGTTGGCAAATCTACCTAAACTTTCCTCAAACTGGATGCAGAGAAGATAACATTGTATCAAGATACAAGATACAGATTCTGGATGTATAGTCAACAGCCATCACTTTTTTTTAGTTAAATTGAAAACCCATAACTTCAAATATCTTTAGAACATTAACGAGTATGAAAAAAGCTGTAGTGAACAAGCTCACTGAAAGGTGTGCGCCTCTTGCACAACTTGGCTGCTAGACTTGTGCTTCAGGATTATGAAGAGGAACAAGTTTACCCATTTCCACGTGAAATCACCTCCAACTCACCCCCACCAGTAGCATACTGTGGGTACGGCGTGTCGTCATTGTTAAGTCATTTCAGAATGGACTCGTCCGACTGGTACACCCCAACTGGTACAGCCAATATGACGGTTGGTTTCAGGGCGAGGCATGCATACTTCACGTAAATTAGTATAGCTAACTAATACAAATTCTAAGGTGCCGCTTTAAACGATCCTATGACAGCAACGTCCATTTACAAAGCTAGAGCCCCGAAGTATACCGGAGTCATAGAAACCAATAGAATAACAAACAACGCGATGATGCATTCAATATGCATTCTATCTACGCGACACGTTGGACCGAGCCTTCATGTAACGCACATGGCAATAAATTCCAAAGGAACAATGACATACAAATCCTTTTTTTTGTTATATAGTGAAGTGCGTCATGAGAGCCAAAGAAATCTCTTTGGACAATACGCTATAATCTATAACATTGGTATGGCCATTTTGGACCAGAGAACATTTAGATCAAACCTGTCCTTATAGTATGGAGGCGCTCTGCAAATTGCGCAGCAAGACGAAAACGCGCCTCAGCCCCAGACGCAGTGGTATTCTCTAAAGAGGGGACTGGATAACTGGGTCAGGATAAACCAAAGATATCCCAACAGACAAGGCTCCGCATTATGCAACACCATTTTAGAGAGGTTGAACAAACAAATATCAAGTTATATTTTACCAAAATCGCAACAGAAACGTGTAGGTAATAAAAAAAAAAACATTTAAAAAATATATTGTATTGATATACAGCCTCCCGCCTGATCAGCGGAATAAGATGAACAAACTACTAAAAGAAAAACAACAATTTAATTCTAATCCGATTTCAATCAGATATCGAATGATTACGATCAAACATTGGATCACAGCGGGTTAATTGCGCCCACAACAAACAGACAATTTAGCTTTAACAAAATATAGCCTATAGGCAACATTACAACTGTTCTATAATCTTGCCGATGATTCTTTTATGACAAAGAAGTCCAAACATAGGTCACGTCTTAATTGGACATGTGGATGGGCTAACGTTACTAAGTGTGCCGCTGGATGAAGGCTCACATACACATTACAGGTCTCTGAGCGCACAACCTGCGCAATTTGGTTTGTGGTTCATCTACATTGGATATCTTTGTCCTTTCTAAAGAGAGCGAAAAACAACAACGAGAATCAGTCTGCGGTCTTGAAGTGCGGGGGTTGCACGCTCGAAAGTCAATGTAGCTAATAAGCACGATTTTGTTATCCAGTCGGTGTCTGATTTGGTCTACTCAACAGCCCGTACTAAACAACTTATCTCGTTGATACGTTAAAATTAGAATAATGCAGCTTCATCTGGAATTGTAGCAAAGTTTGTATATTCATCATACTTTTGTGGTCAAAGCTTTTAAGCAGCCTTCATGACTTATTTTTCTGTAAGGACTGTGCGTGACCAACTCACCTGCCCATTTGCCCAGTTTCGGAGTGAGCAACTGTCCATTTCCCAAGACCCAAATCCGAAAACCTTGGAGGAGTCGGTGAAGCACCCACACAGATAGTGAGGCCAAGGCGAAAGCACCGACCCAATAGAACGGCGTCTCGGTCACTCGAAGCATGTCCTCCACGTTCAACCAAGACATGACAGAGGCTTTTCAATTAGTGTTTTTGAGACCTCAAACTTAAGCAATGTGCTCTAATTTGAAGACACAACGTGAGAGTCCCTTTATAAGGAGGTTGTAGCATCACACTCCCACAACTCCCCCAACACTAGTCTATCCTGATTTAAGAACACGCCCACCACCTACTATAGCCTACCGGAAAACCCACCTCTACTCGTGATAGGATACAAAAGCTGTCTAACAATAGAAAAGGCCCAGCCCTTGGTGAATTTACATGTCAATCACGAAGACTCCTTTCCCATTCAAGGAATTTACTGTATGAAGGTGGGTGGGTCAAAAGTAGGTTCTGTAGGTGAGGAGCGATTGGGCGCATTTACCGCAGCTTCTTTTCCAAGATATTCATTGGCTCTTGTCTGAACAGTTTTTTTTAGTTTCAGCCAGGATTATGAAACGCTCCAAGCCCACGCGTTAAAAAAAACTGCCCACACCACTTTATGAATGGAAGGATACGCTGATTGGTCGAATAATTGTCTATCTATCAGCCTCCTGGAACGCTTTTAGAAAGATCCCATTCGATAACGAAAAGTCAATCATTGGCATCAGCGCGTGCTCCTCTAAACATGACTCATTCACCAAATGTTTGCACTCTGTTGCCCTTATATAAATAATAACAACTGATATGGCACACTGTATCGACAGGCCTGAAAACTAAATAGATCCAACCTGGCGCACGCTTATTTTCTACATTTTACAAGAGGTAGAGCTGGGAGCTCAAAATAAAGCGTATACGTCCCCAAAAAACTACAAACCCCATCGTGCTATTCTCATGATTCGCGAGACTCCAGGCTTTTACGTTCTCAAACACGGAAGAGGAGAGTGGAGTTTGAGGTTTCATAAACACAGAGACAAGCAGAGAATCTCTCACACTTTATTAAATTACAATTTACATTTGTGAACCATACAACTCGAATTTGATTATTGAGACATGTGAGCACGTTAGGAAAGGTGTTGCAACTTCGGAGAAAACCCGAGACTTCTTTTGGGGCATTTTGAAGTGACGTTAGCTTCCAGTGAGACATTTGCAAAACATGCTATTTTTTGGTTCAGAGACGTGCCACTGTCGCCATACTCCATACTCGCTATGTGCTTACACCGACGTGTAGGCAAACTAAACATAAAATGTGGTGTAACTAGATTTGGCTGAGAAAAATTGAGGGATGCCTCTTACTCATCAAACTGTGCTTAGTAGAAAAATCGGTTGATTTAAAACAAATCACAATGCAACTATTTGCATTCTTTAACAGAAGTGAAGACAGTGACAGATCAAGCATAGCAGGGCTTGGGTAAACAAACTTGGCCCCATTTGTAGACACACCACCTAACTTCTTTAATGCATATTACAAATTATATTAAAACAATGTTAGGTGTTATTCGAACATGGATTATCAATTAGAATTTAGGGCATTTTTATCATCCTACAATTCTACAAAATGTGATTTTGTAAAAGTCTGTTATGATGCATAAAGAGGCAACATATATACTATAAATATGAACATGAATATGTTTTTATTAACTTTCAGATTGCATGTCGGTGATAATAGTTATTCTGGAAGTTGCGCAAATTAAAACAATTTAAGACATACTAGTTTTATTCAGCACTTTATGACACTAATATCGTTATTGTAAGTTAACTCCCTAGTTCGCACTCAACCTCACCACGAAGATATCGAATACATTGATTGCGTCAGCCTATAGCATATGTATAATGACATCCTGGCACAAAAACAGGTACAATGACCAATTCATCACTGCATTCATAGACGCATAGTTCCAAGTGATAACATTTGCTGTTTTCCCCAAATCGGGTAAATATCCAATAACTTCTCATCTCAAGTAAAGTCTATCAACAAAGCCATCTCACGTAACATAAAATAACCGCTTTATCAATCCGCCAATATCTGCAGTGAGTTTAAATGTAAAATGCAATGCATCACAAACCAAAACTGTAAATACGCTCCATAACACCGTACCCTACACCTCCTCAACCACTTTACATACACACACACAACACCACGGAGAGACATGTTTATACACATACATATATTTAAACACACACGAGTAAACATTAAAATAAATACTGTTCCAGGTAACTTCTTCAAAGTTATAAATAAGGTGACATTTCAAAAGAAATATATTTGAACCAAAGCAAAAGTCTTGTGCAGCTGAAATGGGGCAAACAAATTTAGAACAACAAAAAACGTACGGCTTTATATCTTGACAATATTCCTAAACTCGTCTGTGGCTTTCATTTCTCCTGAAACGCACAGCCCCTCCCTCAGTATCGATACAGGCAGGTGTGGCCGTAGACCATCGACCTCATTTGATGACCATCAACGAGTCTGGCAATAAAAACTAGACTACTACCATCCTTTCAGTTTGGCCCTATTTTAAACAATCGTCATTAGCACTGTATATCGGTTTTACACTAAAACACACAATTCATATATGGCAATCTATCGTTTCCTTGATGTGTAGATAAGCTTGCATTTTTTTAATAATGTTTTTGTTAATCAAGTTCTTTCCTGCTGGCATGTGGCAAAATAATGTACAGACCTGTATACAAGAATTGGGCGATTCAACCATGTGCCAAATACACAATGAATGTGCCACGTTTAGCCCACTCAATTGCTCTAAAAGAGATTTAGAAAAACACATTATAAAAGTGATAATTGTATGTATGACTAGCCTCGCAACGTATTCATACCTGTCTCGTTACCTCATTGTTGGTGACCACGAAAACAACTGCTGCCTTACAAACGATAACACCTTTGTTAAAAAAGAAAAACCCACAATACTCTGTGTATGCATATGTAATTTGTGTTCTAACTGTACTAAACAATCCCTAAAAAAGCGTTGCATCGGCTCACCGAGGATAACGTTTAGTCTCTAAACGATTACAATGCCTCATAATATCTGCACGGTTAAACCAAATTACTGCACGACGTCGTGCCTGTGTGTTACATGGTTTTACTCGCAAAAAACATCTACCTCTACAGCTTTAAAATGTATGTCATGACTTTAAAATGTATGTCATGTCATGAGTTGAAATCGTTTCAATTAAGATATTTAATGTACATGTATTGTGAATATATTCTTTCACAGTCTTCACACTTATCACATACTCTTCAAGCATACAAATCCTTTTATCACACACACACACAAACTCTCCTCTCATACTAACAAACATACAAACTTGTCTTTCATACACATACTCACATACGCTCACGTACACACACACACACATACACACACAAACTATTCTGTCATACAGACACACACACAAACCCTTCTCTCACATGTACAAACACACAAACTTCTCTCATACCCAAACACACACAAGCAATTTTGTTATACAGACAGACACAAACAGACACACAAATCCTTCTCTCACATTAACAAACACACAAACTCTTCTGTCATCTCCCACATTCATACACATTCACAAACATTAAAACAGAAACAAACAAGACATACACAGACACATTATCTCTAACCATGCCTTTAACAAAATAAGAATACATTTACTGTATTCTTTCTTTTACTACAGATAGCAATGTATTTCAGTATTTTACATTACATTTATTTTTGTTATAGCCTCTAAAAAAATTGAGAAATTATAAATTAATTTTAACTGTATACTTCACAAAATACATTTTTTGGGGGGAAAATATCAAAATGTGTACTAAATAAATTTGGGCTATTTCTTGGAGACTTGAAATGGTCTTTAATCTAGATATTCATACACATAGTTGTACCCACACACGGTTTAGAACAGCTTGGGGACATGACTGTTCCTATTAAATGTATACACACACACACATACACCCACACACACACAATTGTTTTCACCTGCTCACTGTTTCTTCCTTGACAGAATGCAGACAAATGAATTACAACAGTATCAGTACTGAAATGCTGAATGTGTGTTTATGGACAGTAACATTCTATAATGGGGACAAATTGGAAGTAACATGCTTAGTTTTAATTTTGTGGCTTAAACAGAAGAAAGAACTTGCAACTAAAAAGACATTTTGTCCCACTAACTTTTGCACTCCATCCCATTTACTTTGCAGTACTGTTAACCAAAGCAGATATTTTACATTATTAAAATATTTGATTAGTCTAAATGTATAAATAAATCTACGCAGCCACAAATGTACACACAAATGTACAACATTTATATTTAAGTCATTACATTGATGCTCCTATGTTCAAATTTCTCCTCCTGTGGGAATCAAACCAACGACCCCAGTTGCTAATGCAATGCTCTACCCAGACACAAAGGAAATGAGAAACTGTGTGTGTCAATGTTTTTAAATGTTTTCCATTTCAGCCCTAGTCAAATTAATGGCATATAAGATGCATGTCACTTCCAACACAAACCATTAATTTCCATAGAGTAGTATTACTTGTATCTGTATTCTTCAGTTGACTGAGTTTCAGGTGGGAGTCCAACAAAGTCCAGGTTCCTTGGAATGGCCCGGTGAGATGACACACACACCAGTCCTCCTGTAATGCAAACAAATATACAGCGTATTTTAGCCCCTTGAGGATTACATTGTTTTCTGATAATATATATGTTCTTAGAAAACAAATTCAGTTCTCTAATTTTTTTCATTCAAACACATGTATAAACCTTCACGGTTTAACACTTGGGGGATATTTATTCACTGTACAGAACATACAATACATTTAAAATACACACACACACTTTAAAAGACACGCACAGACGCACACACACATACTTTAAAAGACAGACCGACACACACTTGTACACACCATCTCAACTTGTCACACAGCCATTGCATACTCTACAAATACACTCATTAAATACATTCCCACGAACACAGTCAATGTGTAAATTCAATGTGTTATTCTGACTGGAAATATAACGACAAAAGTCATTAATATTACACTAAATATTGTAAATATATTAACAGACAAAGTTATGCTCACAACTACAGGCTACATTTCCTTGTGTGGCCTACCTCAAGGGTCCAAATGTGTAAAAACTTGGATTATGACAGAAATGTGTGTTTTATCATAACGTTTCAATAGAAATGCCAACTTTGTCCTAGTACATGGGAACAATGCACTGATCCATCCTTTCCTGTTTTAAGGCAATCTAACATTTCATATTAATAGTGTCTTCATCTTCAACATGAAAATATCAAAAAAATGTGTCATGAAATATCAAGTGTCATGAGAACCCCTTTACCGTATTACATGACTATATAGTCATTCGGTGCGTTTGTAAGTCTGCGTGTGTGTGTGTGTTTGAAATATAACATGTAATAAGAACCCCTTTACAATATTACATGACTATATAGTCATTCGGTGCGTTTGTAAGTCTGCGTGTGTGTGTGTGAAATATCACATGTAATAAGAACCCCTTTACAATATTACATGACTATATAGTCATTCGGGTGCGTTTGTAAGTCTGCATGTGTGTGTGTGTGTGAAATATCACATGTAATAAGAACCCCTTTACAATATTACATGACTATATAGTCATTCGGGTGCATTTGTATGTCTGCATGTGTGTGTGTGTGAAATATCACATGTAATAAGAACCCCTTTACAATATTACATGACTATATAGTCATTCGGGTGCGTTTGTATGTCTGCATGTGTGTGTGTGTGTGTGTGTGAAATATCATGTGTAATAAGAACCCCTTTACAATATTACATGACTATATAGTCATTCAGGTGCAGATGTATGTCTGTGTGTGTGTGTGTGAAATATCACGTGTAATAAGAACCCCTTTACAGTATTACGTGACTATATAGTCATTCAGGTGCAGTTGTATGTCTGCGTGTGTGTGTGTGTGTGTGTATGTCTGCATGTATGTGTGTGCGTCACATTCAGCCCTATGAAACACACTCACACACACCAGTATAATACTATACTCCCCACAACCTGTCTGTGTGTGTGTGTGCACTAACACCTTCCATAATCTTTTTATACCCCTACTGTCCCCTTCAGCAAACAAGCAGAACCATTGCTTGTCAGCAACAAACTTCCATATTCAACAATTAAAAGCAACACTTTTTTTAAAAATAATTTCAGTTTGAATTTCAGTTTGAATTTCATTTAGTATTTCAGTTTGAATTTCAGTTTGTTCGAGTGCCATTATTAATGGCGCCTTTATGGCAGACCCAGGCTGATAGCCCTGCTATTTTAATAGCTTTCCATTAATTTATGTATTTATTATGTGCTTTTTCCTTGAATAACTTTTTATGACTGAGTTGCTAATCAAGTACTGATCAGCTGAATCTAAAAATTAATCTTTCAACCGAAAGAATATAACAAAAATCAACTCAGTAGAGCTAGCCGATTGTTTTCTTTTGAATATTTGTATTGAAAATCTGGAAGTAAGTTTCACCTTTTATATGGATCTATAAATGACTGAAATTACTGATGTACTAAAGATATTTTTTTATAACTTAACTTCAGAAAAAGAATCCTCCAGAAAAGGCCAAACATTGAGGAGGATGTGGTGGTAGGAAAATAATTCAAGAAACAACACAGTCCATAAAGTTCTGTACATTGCCCTTTTTTCAGCTTTACCAGCTTTACCCAATGTATAACCTGACTGTCTTGAGCTAGTTAAACATGCACATGTTCCATTCCTAAATCAGGCCCCACTGTCTAATGTGCAGTTTCTAACAAACAAAACTCAAAACAAACAAGGACAATGACCTAGGACTTTTTTGCCTGGCACAGAAATGCTGATTCCTACATATTAAATGAAACTTGTCCACCTGGTTACAACTATCTGATAAGGGTGGTGTCCATGACAGGGGAGGTGGTCTGGTTATAACTATCTGATAAGGCTGGTGTCCATGACAGGGGTGGTTGTCTGGTTACAACTATCTGATAAGGCTGGTGTCCATGACAGGGGTGGTGGTCTGGTTATAACTATCTGATAAGGCTGGTGTCCATGACAGGGGTGGTGGTCTGGTTATAACTATCTGATAAGGCTGGTGTCCATGACAGGGGTGGTGGTCTGGTTACAACTATCTGATAAGGGTGGTGTCCATGACAGGGGTGGTGGTCTGGTTATAACTATCTGATAAGGGCGGTGTCCATGACAGGGGTGGTGGTCTGGTTATAACTATCTGAAAAGGGTGGTGTCCATGACAGGGGTGGTGGTCTGGCTGTTCCACAAAGAGTGTTTTGTCCAAAAAGTTTACCTGTTCCACCTGTCTTATCGTTTGAATGCACGGCTTTTAAATTGAAAAATTCCACCTTTTTACCCATCTATCACCTCCTAAAGAAAATGTTGTCTCATTTATAACTGAGTTCTCTGAGCTAATCACATTTCTGTGTCTTAAACTATCCAATGTTTTTGTCCTTGGTGATTTCAACATTCACATGGATTGAACAAAATGTTCCTTTGCCACTGACTTCCTGAACCTGCTGGACTGTCTTAACCTGTCACAGCATGTCAACGTCCCCACAGACAATCATGGACATACACTTGACATCATCATCACATCCAGTCCCGTCATCAGACCTGGATGTACATGTGTTAGGTGTCTCTGATCTTAGGGTTGTGACATTGTCCGTAATTACTCCTGAATTTCAACTCTGCTGTAAGCATCTGTTGAATTCATAAACATCAAGTCTCTTGACACGTCTGTCATCCAGGAGTCAGTACAGCCTGCCATTCTATCTGTCTGGCACAAGTCTTCCACTGATGAGATGGTTGAACTGTATAACAGCACATTGAGTGATACCTAAACATTCTTGCCCCTGTTAAATATCATTCCAACGGTCTTCCCCATGGTTCACAGAGGAGGTGCTCAGCATGAAGACATATGGCCGCAAGATCGAAAGTTGATGGAGAAACACTGGCTTAACCTACTGGCCTATGAACACCACAACATCTTTATTTTAAATCTTTAAAAGCAGTCCGCTCTAGTCTCTATACTTCTTAGATTTAGAATGTCAAAGATAATCTCAGGACATTATTTAACACCGTCAGTGGCCTCCTTCAACCTACAGACTCTGACCCTTCCAATGCAACCACCAAGCATGCAGTACATTTGCTGAAGTAGACAACATTAGAGAGAACATTGTATCCTGTAACCCAAATCCCCATCAGACTCCTTCCCAAACATTAATTTCTGCTTCTTTTCTAAGAGACTTTGCTCTGGTGACACCTGCTACTGTTCTGGGAATCATATGACAATTGTAATTCTCTTCTGGACCAAATTCTAACATCAATAATTAAAAAATGCTCAGCCACTCTCATTGATTTTGTTACTTTTTTGTTCAACAAGTCCCTGCACACTGGTGGGGTACCGTCACTTTCCAAGATGGCGGCCATCTCCACATTTTCACGAAACCATCCCTTGACTCAGACATCCTTTCAAACTACTGCCCTATTTCCAAACTCCCATTCTTATCTAAAGCCCTAGAGAAGACTATGCCAACTGAACTGTACTCACACCTCAGGTCTAACCTGCCTGCTCAATGAGCCAACCACCATGTTGTCTTTCATTGGACCTCACCTCTGGAACTCCCTTCCTGCCTCAGGGACAGTCATGGCTTTTAAAGCAGACTATTGAAGCCACAGTTACTAACATTCTGTGTATTCAACTGAACGGTTCGACCACATTCATTCAACTGAACATTTCCACTTGAAGTTAAAGGGACTGTTAAAAGCAGAAGCTTCCAGCCCCCCTAACAAGGGGTCAAGACTAACAAAATTCATGTGATCATGTTCCAGCTCTTTACCTGCATGCCCAGAAATTCCAACATTTTGTCTTTTTAAAGGTAAAAAATAATTAAGTTCAAATAAGTTTCTAATTATCCTCTTCAAAATGCCTGAAATGATCTTCCCTAATAATTTACCTCCAAAACAAAATTCACAGAACAATTCCAGTTTCCTGTTACTGCAGAACAATTTTTCTGGTGTAATACTGACTCAAATAAGGATACGCCATCGGCTGAAGGGATCCATCTTGTTCACCAATGATCTCTGTGGTCTCTCTCAATGAAGTAGTGGTGGTTAATACCTACTGAGACCTCCTCTATGGAACCTCACCACAGGGCAGCTTTCAGTCCACTTATTCACCATGTCCCCCTCTTTCCTCCATTCCATCTGCTTTTCCTTTTCCCCATTATTCCTCCATGTTCTTTTCCATTTTTCCCTCAGTCCTCCATCTTCTTTACCATTTCCCCTTCTTTCCTCTATCTTTTTTTCCATTTCCCCCTCTTTCCTCCATCTTCTTTACCATTTCCCCATTGTTCCTCCATCTTCTTTTCCATTTCCCCCTCTTTCCTCCATCTTCTTTACCAATTCCCCTTCGTTGCTCCATCTTCTTTACCATTTCCCCTTCTTTCCTTCATCTTCTTTACCATTTCCCCTTCTTTCCTCCATCTTCTTTACCATTTCCCCTTCTTTCCTCCATCTTTTTTTCCTTTTCCCCTTCTTTCCTCCATCTTCTTTTCCTTTTCCCCTTCTTTCCTCCATCTTCTTTTCCTTTTCCCCTTCTTTCCTCCATCTTCTTTTGCTTTTCCCCTTCTTTCCTCCATCTTCTTTTCCTTTTCCCCTTTTTTCCTCCATCTTCTTTACAATTTCCCCTTTGTTGCTCCATCTTCTTTACCATTTCCCCTTCTGTCCTCCATCTTCTTATCCATTTCCCCCCTCTTTCCTTCATCTTCTTTTCCTTTTCTCCTTCTGTCCTCCATCTTCTTTACCATTTCCCCTTCTGTCCTCCATCTTCTTTACCATTTCCCCATGGTTCCTCCATCTTCTTTTTCTTTTTCCCCTTCTGTCCTCCATCTTCTTTACCATTTCTCCTTCTGTCCTCCATCTTCTTTTCCTTTTCCCCCTCCATCTTCTCTTTCATTTCCAGTAGAATGGCTCCCTTCCCTATTTGCAAAATGAGGATTCTTTAAATCTGTAGTTAAACAAAGGAAATATAAAAACACCATAAGATTGCGTTAATATTATGAATTCAGTTGCTATGATCACAGGTAACAATGACTTGCAGTACAGACATGCAGACGGCTGGTTTTGAACGAAAAGATGAAGATGCACACAAACGGTTTTGTCCAGATCTGGCCATAGTATTTCTCCTAAATCATATGAGTATTGTTTTCTAGACTGACAATTATGTTTACATTAAAAAAATATAACCAAAACCAGCATGCCTAAAAAGAGTTAAACACCCTTGCTATAATATGAGTTCAGCACAAACCTAATTCAAATAAAATACTTTGAATTACAAACAAAACAGAACAACTTCTGTATAACATCTTAGGTAAAATGAATAAAGAAACAAGCAGAAAATCCTGAAAATAGGATTTCCCATTTGGATTTCTGGAAGAACCTACCCATTTGGTGCCATCCTACCCATTTAGTGCCATCCTACCCATTTAGTGCCATCCTACCCATTTGGTGCCATCCTACCCATTTAGTGCCATCCTACCCGGACACAATGCTCTGTCACAATCTACTTGACATGATTCATGTGTGTCTTTGCCAGAGCTGAGCATGTCCATAACGGAGGTGGAGTAATTAACAGAACACTGAACATGTTGTTTGAGTTCCAGTAGGAGGAGTAGGTCTCCTCTTCGTGGCGGGAGGCTGAGGGGAATCAGAGGCTCACTGGGCCCCCGTCACCACTGGCCCTTCTGCTGCCAAACCCACAATGCATTGGTGAACACTGGCTCAGTAACGTTCAGGACACAGAGAACACACCAACATATAGACACAAACATACACTTGATAACAGAAGCATGCATGCAAACACACACAAATACATACAGAAGCACAGTTAGATTGGAAAACAAGTGCTACATTGGTGAAATGATTGGCATCTTCTCACTATGTTGACGTCCTAAAACCAGAGACGGAGTCTCTTCTCCACACGCCGCGCACTCCACGCTTTCTGCCAAGGATGTCCTGTCTGTGTTCTGGAACCAAACGGCCCGGTATGATCTGAATCGCGGGAGCCGCAGCGTGATTGAAATGTGAACGAAAGGCTTCGGCATTCACAGTAGAAGCTGCGTGTCGCCTGAGTCGTGGAGGACCCTTAAACACCTGTCTCTGTTCATTAAACTCCAGGAAGACAAAGTTTTAGGTTTATCGAAAGTATCCCTGAATGTTGCAGACACACAGGGAGCCAGTGACACTGTCTGGTGTTTTACCGTTGAGAGCTGAGACCTTCTTCGCTAGTCTGCATTCGCGCACACACACACACACACACACACACGCACACACACACACACACACACACACACACACTCATCACCATTCATTAAAACCATTTAAAGCTCTGTTTGACAAGTGGCCTTCAAGACATGTTTCTGTTTTTCTTTCCAGACGCAGCATTCAGTCAGGCTATCTGTGTGTCTGCTAAAATGTAGCAGATCAACAGATGGAAATTATTTGGAGGGATTTGCGTGGGTCTTTGACATTCAGGTGGTCCATTTCATTCAGTGCATCTGCACAGTTTCTGGACACTGTAAGGAAATGTACTATGGGTGGGTAAACCAGACTAAGGCTTAGGCTGGGTTTCATTCAGACTAGTCATTACATTGTTTACTCAGATTATTTATTCACAATATTAATCCTGTGTCCACACTGTTGTAATTCAACAGTGTAAAATCGACGCAGGCCTGTGAAGAGTAGTTGTAGGTTTTAATAGAACGGTTAAGACGAGTCTGTGAGATAAAGCCACTGCATAAACACTGGAACAGGCTGGATTGCAGTAAATCAGTATCAGTCAAATCAGTAGTTTAATTAGTTAAAAAACTGTAACCATCAGTATAAAGATGTAGAGCAGGGGTCTCCAAACCGTTCCACGGAGGGCCGAGTGTCTGCAGGTTTTCACTCTCACCTTGTACTTGATTGATTAATTATGTCACTGATTGGTTAGGTCTACCCTCATCTGGTAATTTAGGTCTGAACCTGGAACCAATTTACAGGAAAAAACTAAAACCTGCAGACACTCGCCCCTCCGTGGAACTGTTTGGAGACCCCTGATGTAGAGGTATTGTGTAATGGTTCAAATGCCTGAAAGTGCGTGTGAAATGACTATCCCCGTGACCCACTACCAGGAAACCACACAGGGACGATGAAAGACGTGGTATTTGAATGAGGGTGCGGTTGAGTGTTTAGCATGAAGATAAGGAATTGTTTTGTCTGTCTTGTAATGTCCTTGCATCCCACATTTCCCAAAAGGAAAATAAATAATTACATTACATTAACTCCATTACTAAGAGTGGTTCAATTAGTTGAAACTTGTATAGACACAGCATACAAAGCAATGAATGCCCTGTTAAAAAGAAACAGACAATTGGCCAATCAGCATTTTTCTGTGAGTTAAATGGACAAGAATTTGAGCTAATGTGTTCAAGTTTGTTCACTCAACAAACTATGCTGGATGTGAGGTGCATTTTAAAAAGCTTCTTGAGGATTATTTCGTATTTATGTTTAGTGTTGGAATAAATAACTATGCGTTAAGATAAATGCTCAGATTTTGAACAAACTCAAAATCAATGTATTTTCTATACACAATAAAACATTTAAAAATCCTATTAGTAGACAAAGAAATTACACGGAACATGTTAATTTAGTCCAGATAGGAAAAGTGCAGGTTTTTGAATTTCACTTTACATTTACTTACACGCTTATTACCTTAACCTAAATACTTTAAAATATATTTTATATTTGCAATGTGTCTATGTTTAGTAATGACATTTCTTGTTTTGCAGATTTATAGGATGGTTTATGAAAGATTAATGTTCCTTTTTGGGGTGTAATGCAAATGTATCAGTATTTTGCTGTTACACACTTTCACAAACAGAGCTTGAAATAATCATCCACTGAGATTCATGTAAACAGCGTAGCCAATACATATTGTATACTTACACACACACGCACACACACAACCCCCCCTTTTCTTACCACCTAATCCTCTACGTCCTGTATCTTACTTCACATGCCTACAACTGTATCATTATCCTTCCATTCAGTCAGACATTACCACAGCAGAGGAAATAAATAATGCTTGTGTGCTTCAACTCCTGACTCTTTGATTTGAATTAAAATGTTAGATTATTTTGAGCATTATTATCACTGCAACTTTGTTGACCACATTTCATTTTTGTTATCTTATCAATATTGAGAGAGTAACTCTTGTTTTTGGTTTCAAAACAAAAGAAGGAAACAATTTCAACAGTCATTCACAACCATTGGATTTAATGGCATATATTTCTACACGGTGAACCTGTATTTACTTTCAGTTTACTTTCAAATTTAAATGTAACCCACAATGATCAGTCCTCTATTTGTTCCTGTCTACATTTTAAATGTAAGCCACAATGATCAGACCTCTATTTGTTCCTGTCTACATTTTAAATGTAACCCACAATGATCAGTCCTCTATTTGTTCCTGTCTACATTTTAAATGTAAGCCACAATGATCAGTCTTCTATTTGTTCCAGTCTACATTTTAAATGCAAGCCACAATGATCAGTCTTCTATTTGTTCCTGTCTACGTTTTAAATGTAAACCACAATGATCAGCCTTCTATTTGGTCCTGTCTACATTTTAAATGTAAACCACAATGATCAGCCTTCTATTTGTTCTTGTCTGCATTTTAAATGTAACCCACAATGATTAGTCTTCTATTTGTTCATGTCTACATTTTAAATGTAAGCCACAATGATCAGTCTTCTATTTGTTCTTGTCTACATTTTAAATGTAAACCACAATGTTTAGTCTTCTATTTGGTCCTGTCTACATTTTAAATGTAATTCACAATTATCAGTCTTCTATTTGGTTCTGTCTACATTTTAAATGTAACCCACAATGATCAGTCTTCTATTTGGTCCTGTCTCCATTTTAAATGTAAGCCACAATGTTTAGTTTTCTATTCGGTTCTGTCTCCATTTTAAATGTAATTCACAATGATCAGTCTTCAATTTGGTCCAGTCTACATTTTAAATGTTACCCACAATGATCAGTTCTCTAATTGGTCCTGTATACCTTTTAAGTGTAAAACACAATACTCATTCTTCTATTTGGTCCTGTCTTAATTTTCTCAAATACACTGGAAGTTATGTTAATTTGTATCCAATGGAATTATCCATTAAAATCAAACATTTTCAATTGTTTCAATGCAGATTTATTTTCACATAACTCTTCATGCTGTCATATTTTCTAACAAGAGTTATCAGCTAAATGTGACTAAAATGTGTCTATACCATTGTGATTGTCCTTTTTTACTGCAATGTAAAACATAGTCCCATTAAACTGAGGCTACATTACCTTTTTGTATATATAACAAAAACAAATAGTAGGCTGTCAACTGACATGAGGGATAGTTTTCTTATTTGGGGGGGAAATGTAAACACTATAATGAATAAAATGGGGGAAACCCCCTTAAAGGAATAAGCAACTTTCAAACTATTTAAGGAACACTGTCAGTTTGAACAAGTTAAACTCACTCTTTAAATTACTATCCAAAAATGTTGCTGAAGTAAATGGTCAATTTACCAAAAGTGTGAGAATATAACTTTACTGAAAATAGAAACCACAACTGTGTCCATCTTCCCTACGTGAACTTATAATCAAAGGGTTTTTAATTCAATTCTTCTTCAGAAAGATCATAATAATAATATAATGCTATTAATTTGTTTCCTTTCAAATTTACTTATAAATCAGTACTTGCCCAAATGCATGGCAAATACAGACTATTTAACAAATTCCATTTTGATCCTAATTGAAAGCAAGCTTGTGTGTGTGTGTGTGTGTGTGTGTGTGTGTGTGTGGGGGACCTGGCAACATCAGGGCAAACACAGTGGTATCCTCACTGCCACAGGAGTAACATCGAACACTGACAATGTGTGAAGTGTGTGTGTGTCAAATCCGTCAACGTCAGAGTATCCACAGAGGTGGCCCCCTTTCAAACTAACTCCCACCCTGCCATGACAAACTCCCAATCCTGACTCCAAAGAGAGAGAGAGCAGAGAAGCGGGGAGGTTGAGGGGTGAACTTGGGCGGGGACAGGTGGAGGGGTGAAACTTGGGCAGAGACAGGTGGAGGGGTGAAACTTGGGCAGAGACAGGTGGAGGAGTGAGCTAGGGTGGGGTCAGGTGTAGGGGTGAACTGAGGCAGGGACAGGTGAAGGGGTGACCTGGGGACAGGTGGAGGGGTAAACTGAGGCAGGGACAGGAGGAGGGGTGAACTGGGGTGGGGTCAGGTGGAGGGGTGAACTGGGGCAGGGACAGGTGGAGGGGTGAACTGAGGCAGGGACAAGTGGAGGGGTGAACTGGGGTGGGAACAGGTGGAGGGGTGAAGTGAGGCAGGGACAGGTGGAGGGGTG
>JACXGK010005541.1:0-32576 GCA_016801125.1 Novumbra hubbsi | reverse complement strand
GGGCATGCCGGCTAGAGAGGCCTCTAACCCTCTCTATGCCATTGTGGGCTCCCCAGTCAGAGCAGCTGCATTCAGTTGACTCTGATTGGGGAGCCTACTTAGGCTAGGCTACAGCCACACTCTGTGTGGTTTATTGTTTGTTTGTATTCAACAACTTCACGGTTTGTCTCTGTTTTATTTCCAATTTAAAGTGGATGCGCTACATGTTATTTGTATATCGTTTTAATGTTTGTTTCAAACCTTTCATTTTACGTTTACAGTTTCGTGTAGTTTGTACCGTTTGTCATTGGATTAAATTCACTCTTTAGTTTCAATAATGTCTGCATTTGGTTCCACCGCACACTACGACCGTGACACAACCCTGCAGGGTATAAGAAGGACCATTAATAGGCAAGGCATAAACTCTGCAGTGTATTAGAAGGACCATGCATAGGGGAGTCATACAACCTGCAGTGTACTAAAAGAACCATTCATAGGGGATGCCTACACTCTGTAGGGTGTTACAAGAACCATTCATAGCAGAGCCATAACTTTGCATTCAAAAGAGATTCATAAACCCTGCAGTGTACTAGAATGACCATTCATAACAGAGCCATAACCCTGCAGTGTATTAGAAGAGCAGATCATAGTAGAGCCATAACTCTGCAGTGTATTAGAAGGACAATTCAGTATCATAATCCTAAAAGATTTTTTAATGGCATTGTTGTGAAAACCTAATGGATGGAAGTGGAGGACTTAAACCACACTTAATCAATGTCCTAGACCACACTATGGATGCAATCATTGACATTTGTTTTATATTTATCGTTTCTGGACAATACATTGTTTGTTTACGTTTGCAATGCAACAGGCATATATATTCAGGTATGACAGTTGATCTTAGGTCATTGGCCATCTATTTTACAAGTTATATTACTAAAGAACCATTGGATTTGTATCACTTTTTCATTTATTGTTATTTCTTTGTATGCCCCAAACTGGAAACTGCATGCTGCCTCTTTAACACAACAGTGCATTAGATGGACAGTTCAGTCCCTCATGATCTCACTGAGCAGTGAATGGCCAACTACCATTTTCCCCTCTGGGCTTTTCTCTTGCCGGTTTGCTGCCACCGTCCCACAACCATTAATAACCATCTCTGTCAGATCCCAAGATGGAAAATGCCCACGAGTCAGTTATTAATCATAGGTGAGGATGTGTGGGCTTCACCAGAACCTTTGTTCTGCTCCTTACGGTACAAAGATCAATGGCGATTTCCAAATACGGGTGTGGAAGTTGCCTTTTTCTGCACAGTTAAACGGATTTCACCCAGTCAGCAAATTGCTTTGGGCATGATAGATGCAGTGTGGGTGTGTGTGTGCGTGCGTGTGTGCGCATGTGTAGGTACTTGCATGTAATGAGAGAAAAACACTTGTTTTAATTGGCAAAAAGATGCTGAAAGCTGGGTCGCTGAGTCAGTCACCTTGTCTCTACAAGTCCATACCTTGATTCAAGTGGGGGTAAACACGACACAATCTTTCTCTCGCTCCCACACACAAACACACACACATAAAACCAATACACAAAAAACACACCACACGCACACATAAACCAACATACACGTACCACAAAAAAATAAAGAATATATTGACTTAACTTAAACCTAATGCTAACCTTAACCCTAAACCAAACATTCCATTTTAACTTACACTTAACCTAAAAAGTAAAAGGAGTAATTTATTTGTATCGTTTCTAAATCGGTAAAAGAAACAAACCATCTCTACTGGTCGCCTTTTGATGATGTAATCAGAGTTTGGGGACGTTTAATAACGTTTAGTCACAATAATCATAAACCCACTGAATCAGTGCATGTTGTCAATACAAACACTGATCATTTACATTTCTTCTTGTTTGTGTGTGGAGCTTCCTCAACACCTATAACCTCATATACCTCCGTGAAACAAACGTAAATCTGCATTATTCGCACCCTGAATGTGCCTTTGATGGGTAACATCAAATTGTTCCAACGGTCCACTGGGTCTGTGAGCTTATGTTTGAAGATTTACTGGTTGTGGTCCTGATGAATGACAGACCACATGTGTGGCATCTCACACTGTGGTGCAACTGCCTAGATGCTAAAATAGGACTTGTGCTCATTTCGCTGTACAGAAATTCACTCTTGAATGTCACATTTCTTTTTGCAATCTTTTTACAACCTGTAGAAATGTTGAGTATGGTGGAAACTGACCAGATGGACTGCATCAAGTTCTTTTATACTGGTTCAAGTATAACTGATTACAACCAGGTGAAGATCTTGCACCCGATTAAATGTATATTTGCAGCAATAAAAAAGCAATTGACACCATTATACAATCTGAGGTACATGTCACCAAATGTGTGACCGGATGTTATGATGTCGCCTGATGTTATTGCAAACAGTTTTCTCTCCTTATATAGAATGTCAATATAGAATGTCAATGTAATGTAAGTAATTTCCTACATTCCTTACACATTCCTATACAGTAGATGGTGATCTCTCACTCACATTCAGAGTGATTGCCAGTTAAGGCAACAGCGTGTGTTCTCATTGCACCCAAATTAAAAACATAGTTATTACCAGAAGAAATTATATTCACATTTGCAATCAAAATAATTGATATGATTACAGCCCTTACGGCTCAATCGTGATATTTAAGATGGAACCTATAATCAGCTTTTAAATACCATTTAAAAGTTTGATAATAGCTCTTGAGAAGTTTCTTTGAAGACTCTTAAGTGTGGGTGATGAGTAATACTGCCTATATGCGCTTGAGCACGAGAAGATATCTGATGAATTCTCCACATAGGTTAATCATTACCTGACACATAACCTCTTTAGAAGGGGTTGCAAAGCAATTTAAAAAGAAAAAAAGAAACAGAACGAATTGTTTCTTGTTCAACAAATCCAGTTTTCTTCCGCTCAATGCCTAAATGAACGCGACCCCTGACACTGAATGTCTTAATTTACTAGTGTAGTGTGCTGTTCGCAGTGCAGTTTGGAGATGGCAGTGTGCAGTATAATTGGTGTGAAACCATTCATATACCTGCAGTAGTTTTTCTGACAGCATGTCAATGAGACCGGGGGATTATTCCTTTGCCTTGAGGCACTTGTGAAACATAGTGTCCTCCCAAAGCACAGGTTTAGAACAGAAAGTTCCAAAGTACAGTGTTCAGATTAGGACAGTTCCAAAAAAGCCAGTTACCTCAGTCCTCTAAAGGTGCCATTTTACTGCAAAAACAGGAATATGTGACATCAGTAGCTCAAGGCAAAGTATTATTTGGAATGCTATCATCTAGCCGGTAACAACCAGAGACAGCTTGTGATGCGAGCATCTTAAATTAAGTAATTAAGTAACAACGTTAAATTGACGTGGAAAACTGATTTGGATTTGCTAAACATCTTCCGATTGATCTAAATACAGTTTGTCTATCCTATAGGTGCTCCTGTACCCACAACTTCTACTTGGGACACTAACTAGCTAAGCCAATGCTGGGGACAAGACAGTTTAGCTCAGATAGTCAGACACCAAAGATAGAACATCAGCTCCAGTAATTGCTTAAGACATGGATTGAGTAGCTTAGTGCCATGCTTAGCCTTGATTATCTCCCACTAAGTCCAGTGTCCTGCATCTCAGCAGTCCCTGCAAAGACCTTGTGAACATATGAACTGCATGACACCAGCGGGATCTTAATCATTGTCTTTATTGGGTTATCTGCTTTAGGCTAATGTCATCACAAGCTAGCGCAGAAAGAGAGGTGCATCTTTTGCAGAGATCTTTAGGAGGGGTCATATCAATCAGTTAAACATGTAAAAATGTTCAGCTACATGAAATGAAAAACTAAAAGAATTTGTGTTATCCTCTTTCTGTTTCAGTGATTTTTTTTCTCTGTTTTGGTGCCTTGATTATTTTCTAATGTAGAAAACAGAGCCGTTCCTAGATGTGGTGGCAGAAGTCACGACTCTTGGCCAACCGTGTTACACATTGACAAGATTATCCCTGATAAGACATTGTATAATTCTGGATAAGATTTATCTTATTTTAGCCAACCTTCTTCTTTTGACAATCTAGGTAGTTGCGGACGACAAAATTCAAATTAGGCCTTGTCTATATTTTGCCTGGTGCGATTTCAAACTATGTTGAAAAAGTGAAAAAGTATATATTAGTCCTCTGTGGGATTTAAAATGTTCTTTTTTGGGTCCTTAATAAAATAATAAGCCTTGTGTGTCACCAAGGCCAGTGCTAATTCCTGTTCTCAGTCAATTGTGTGAATACATAATCAAGAGAAATATTATTGTAGTATAGACAACAAAACAACTGTCTCACAAAAAAAGGACAGTGGCTCTGTCTGTTAACATCTGTTTTGAAAATAATCTTTGGCTAGAGTTTTCATAAATGACTAAACTACAACCCTGAGCCGACAGGAACAAAACCACGACAGTTGGAGATGAGCTGCCTGTATCCTGCACGAGCTGATGAGCATCATTTTTAATCTGAATATTAATAACTGCTCAAGCTGTTCTGTTGTGCCGTGACGCTGAAACACAAGCAAGCCACTCATTGTCAGTCAGTCGCTAGGGAAGTGCAGAGGAGTTGCCACATGATCCAAATTTAATTGGGAAAGATAGAATTTCCCGCAACGTTCGGTTCGACTTCAAGGGTCTCACTGTCTATCAAATCTGTGAACAGATACAAGCACCATAATGGAGTGACGTTATTCAATAATTATTTCAATGTACATTATAAAATCATGAAACATACAAACACAGCTAATATTATGCAGTGGAAATAGTACGGCATTAACAAAAACACAAGGATAAACATGGACATTAAAATATAAACATGACAGTAATGATTCCAAGTTTTAAACTGGGAATGTAAACATGGTTTTGGTCGCTAATTAAATGTTCAGTTGTATAATGGAGTACAATAGCTGTTCATTATCCTGTTGGTTAATTATACTGTTATATCGCAACATATCAAACAAAGGACATGTAATTGAATGTGTTTCATAATTACCAACACATGAGGTTAAACCAACTAAGTTTAGCCATCTGGTATCGGGGTCAAATTTATATTTGAATACGCATCCTGTCATTAACATCAGCAGTGTTCTTCACAATACATTATGTTCCAACTACCAATGCTACATACCAAGTATGTTTATGCACAGTAAATACATATCAACAGATAGATAGACATTTTATATTCATATATATATATATATATATATATATATATACATTGCATATTATAAAATCTGAAAACAAATGCAGTGCATGGTCAGCTTGAACCTCTTAAACTTCAGCGCGCTCGCAGCCGGAGATGTCGAATTAAAGTCACCACACAAGCCCCCAACAACGGGCCACGGAGCGGGGATGGGTCCAAACCATGTGTACTGCAGCGGTGTGTCTTCCCAACCCTGACTGTTATTGCTAATTGCCAAGATCCACGAAACGCTCGCTTCGCCTAAACGCTGGGCCGCACCCGCGGACGTATGGTCATATTGGCTGACCACTGAGTCTCTTTATAGGAATTGATTAAGTGATAATAAAGATCACTGACTAGGGGTAGGAGAAACATGTGAATTATTGGATTTCTGCTCCCTGATTGGGGATCATACAGTAGCAGGTGGACCTAAAGGCCTGTCTATTAACCAGAATTGCTCATTTGCTCTCAGTGTGATGTGAGCAAATAATATCCAGGCGATGTGAAGCGACGCCTCAGGGGTTCTTTATTATCTGTGCCTAAGAGCTTGTATAATCATGCCCAAACAGACATATAACCCCTGGGTACTTTTCTAATACAGATCTGAAATAATTGAATAGTTATGGGGAATTCTAATAGCTTCATACTGTCCACTGTTATGCTGTTTTACCATTATTGCTCACACTTGAACAATCCCTTTGGAACTACCCAGTTGCATTGGGGGCAGTGATTGTTTCTGAATGCTGGCATGATACCCAGGCAGCGTCAGGTGACACAGGGCAAGAACCAGTCATCCTCGGTTTTGCTGAACTTGGGACCGCCTTTCTTGACAGTGCCCCAAATGTTTGGAATATACAAATGTAACTTCATTCCGTTACACTCGTAACTAAATTCGCTATGCAGCGAGCTACGCCCGGTCCATTGTGCTGAGCCCATTTCACCATTTCGGTCACGGCACCAAGTGAAACCGCCGCCAACGAGCTGCCGCCGACTGTTTCGCTTTCTCCGCTGACACTCCACCTGGCCCCAATGCTGGGCTTGACCCAGAAATCCTCTGCCACAGAACACATGCAACCACTTGAGCTGCTGCACATCCTAAAGCCTGTTATGCAGGCATTGCAGGGGATTGCAGTGTGGGGGGCATTTTTTTGTTTGTCGACCAATGCAAGACTTTCACTTAAAAGTAGGGATAACTAAGGACCTTGGGGTCCAAGGCATCACTCTGTCTCTTGCGAATGTCCTCATTCAGGTGGAGAGGACTTTTGTCCAGGTTGTGACCGTATTCTCATTCACAAGATATCCATCTATTGGATTAAGCACCAGCACGTCCCTATTTGTCGTTTATTTGTTTTTCCCTTCTGAGTTTGGCCCTGTTAGATGACAGTGCAAGGCAGGGCTATGAGCAGGGCTGGAATAAAGAAACCCATCTTTATGATCCACTGGATTTGTTTTCTCCTATTTCTCCTCAAGGAACTGACTGTAAATGTAAGCTTTGTTTCAGAATGCGGGTGACTTCAGGGGACAGAAGCTCAGAAATTTGATTTTGATTGAGATATGGGTGGAGATATCTCATGGCTGTAGTTTTATAAGCGGCACAGAGCAACCACATTTTCCAAGATAAAGTGTTATCTGTCAGCCAAGCAGCCTGTCTGACCAGTATCCACCAAAGGTGCAGTTTTGGTATGTGTCAGGGATTACCATTAGCTACAAGGCACTTTGGTTGTTTCTGTGGTCACTGGGGTCAGGTGGTCATAAACCGATTGGATGTAAGACCCAAACAAGGGCTCTGAACATTATTGTGTCTCTTCTGAGTCCCTCAGTTAAACACACTGTGCCGAATACATTTCAAACAACTTGCTTTCACCTGGCTATTGTTCTGAGATTTCTCTCTTCCCCTTGTTGAATACATTCCAGGGAAAGTGTCCCACAGTAAGTGAACTGTCAATTCGTTAGGATGATTAATGAGAGAATGTTACAGCTGACTGCCGTTCGAATGTAAAGTCCAATTACAATGCCATCAAAGCGCAAACCGAATTAATTAAGAAATAGCTCTTTATCATAACTATCTCATTAGCATATGGCTATGGATTTGTCAACTGGTTGTTATCAAACAGACACAGAGAGATGAAGATATAGGAAAGATGTCATTTGTGGTGTCGTCTTTACACCAAACAGCAATACCCTGCCTTGTTTCACACATGTTTGTGGTTGCCTGGAGAGCAGAACATGACAGTAAATGTTGTAATGCTAATGCATTTTACAAAGAGGGCTTCACCCATGTTTTGAATGGAAATAATCGGATTTTAGTACTTTCCAATACCAAGACAGTAAGCTCACCCTTAGGGGAAATTTGCTGTGTCAACAAAGAAAAAGGTCCATGACCATAATTGGGTGGTGTGTGTCCAAGCCATGAAGTCCAAAAAACTCGACGTATACCTCAGAGGTTGGTGTCAAGGCGTAGGTCTGGAGAGGTTATAAAAAAGTTTGGAAGCAATGAAGGTTCACAGGAGCACAGTGGGGTCCATCATTGTGAATTTTGAAACACACAAGAGATTTCTTAGAGCTAGTCAAGGCAAGCAATGACTCCACTAACCCTAACCCTCTTTTTTTACTCTAAGCCAAGATTTAATGTTGTTGAAAGTTTCCTACTTTCCAGCAAAACCTATTCTAATAGCTGAACTGACAGGCAACTTCCATGCTCAACATAAATTACAGATCTCTCCAGATTCATGTTTGGAGATTGAATAAGGGGTAAATACGTTTTGTATTACGTACATGTTGATGACCAAAAATATGAATCTATTTCAAATTAAGTCTATAACACCATAAAATGTGGAGACAGCAAAGGAACATTTTCTGATGACAGGGCGGATAATTTAAATAGCAGACATGAGGTGAGTATTACGTGGTTCCAGATACAGCAATTGTAACCAAGGTAGGATATCCAACTGACTGCAAGTCATTAACTGCTCTAGAATATGTCAATTACTTTTACACAGGCTTATTTCTTTGATAATTGTAGCGCATGGTAAGAAAAGGCACTTCTGTAATACCTTATTGATGTATTTTTTTTGTTATCAAATAATTGGTGCATCGGTAGCTATATTGCCAATAATCTACCTTTTCGGCGTTGCCCTAAATTAATTTAGAGTATTTGGCGTGTGACGGACACATTACTCATCAACATCACAAGATGGCCATGACTTCAGATCAACATCTAACTGTGATTACACCCGTGGTATCAAGAAGCACAGAGAGTCCTGGCCAACCAAGACACTGACAAGATCACGATCAAGCTGATGCATTTCATGTGTATTCATCACCACATAGCTTTCTCATTAAGAGAAAAAACTCACAGCATTACTGGTAGAAGGGAGAACAACCAAGAAACCAAGATCAAAGACAATGTTCTCGATACCATCCATATTGTGAAGAGAGTTGTTTACTAGTAGAAAGGGAATACGTCTATTTAGCTTACATTCCGCCTCCTGTACTACATGTCATGTGCTAAACAGGCTGGCCTTTCTTAAGTATTCAAGTAAGAGCATTTCAATTAACTTAAGTGCAGTCAGGGATTGGATCTTGATTTGAAAACCGTGATATTCTCGAATCACAAAGATGTATGCAGATATTGGAAGAACACTTTGGAATCTCGTAATTAAGCAAATTATTTTTGTTAGTCCAGAACAGTTTGGTCTGAGCAAACCCTATCTCTATCCACAACTGGGTCCCAAACTTAGTGTATAGTTGTTATAGTAGAATGCAAGGTGACATTCTGAAATAGTGAAGTCCATAAGCGTTTTTACCTTAGTCATGTCAGTTTCTTGCAGAATTAATAGCTATTTTGAGAAATGTACATTAAATGTTTTTGTGTTTCTAAATTGATGGTAAAACATTAATATATTGGAAGTGTAAATCTGACAGTAATTAGAAAATTTTGCTTATAGACCTATTTTCTCCCACTTCTGGCGTGCATGTTCCATCGGGTTTGTTTTGGGCTTCAAGGTTCCAAATTAAAAATAGTTATGTAATTCCTATTAACCAATGCAATTCCAGGTGCGCATTCAACGTTGAGACGAAAGGTTAGTATCTTTTGTAATGACAAGAAATTGTGAAAATGAAATGGAATGTTAGTCAAAGAGTTGGGTGCTTTAGTACTACATTAGAACTGTAATCCGAAATAACACACTACTTCCAAAAGAGTGCACTACGCTAACCACAGCCTAAAGGACCTTGTCAAAAGTAGTGCACTGAATAGGAAGAAGGGTGCCATTTTTAACTGATTGTTTAGTTTTTGCCATGAAAACAGTTCACCTCTAAACACCATCTGAACCAGTTAGTCAGGGAGACATCAAAGTCACACATAGTGATTGTCTCAGTGATATAATATGTCATTTTCATGCAAATAAGAGGAGCACAAATATTCATGAGGTGGCTACTGATCTTTTTTTAGAGAGTAGGCAATGCATGTTCTATATACCCCAAACCCTAAATAAATAGATTTGGAAATCAAATGTTGATTCTGGGAGTCATTTGAGAATTCCATGAATATATTATAGAGTAATGTTTCCAATCAACCAGCATGGGACATTTCAAAGTACAAACTTAGTATGACAACATGTCCCTTTTTCCTACGAATACCCTAAATCTAAAAAGGATGTTTGTCCTAAACTGTGCACTGTACAGGTGGGGTGGAGAAGAACTATAGACTGCATTGGAAATGTTCTCTTCATTAAATTTTGTGGCATAAAGGAAAATAAACTGCTAACCAAATACCACCCACTGTCAGGGGAGCACTTCTTTCATATAAAAATTACTAAAGCCAACAAAAAGTGAATACCTTATTTACACACATTGAGAGTGTGGCAACTTTTGAAAATGCATTTACCAGTCGGAGGTCAGCAATCTCTTTTCCTCATGAGACTAAAATGTAAACTCCAAGTTCTTATTGAAAATGGCACCAAACTAAAATTCAACAAATTAGTAACTGGCATTTGCTTTTACTTGACCTTCATTCCATCATACCCATGACATCTCACAACTATGAGCATTAATGGGAGTTTAATAAATATCAAAGTGCCAATGCAGCCCTTTTATTTTTCTCTGCATGGCTAATAAATTGCTATCAGTGTTTACCCCTTAGATATCAGAAACCATTTTCCTTCCATGGATATTAAGCAGCAATACAGACTCCCCAATGAGACACCAAATAGCATAGTTAGAAAAAAGTGAAAACATCTACCATTACCAGTCTGCAATTACGCCTACAGTATAAAGTATATCAGGCAGTAAGAGTGGAAATATACACAGTTTCATTAGTATCCATCTATTTCTGCGTTGTGAACAGCTTAGAGTAAATGTAAACATTTATAGTAAAGCCTAAAATATCAGAATTAAAAGTTTGTGTCATTTTTCTACAACCCTGTTTCCTAAAATGTGTGAAGCTGCTTAATGCAAATAAAAACAGATTGCAATGATGTGCAAATCATTTATTCCCTATAACTAATTGAAAACAGTCCAAAAACAACATATCAAATGTTGAGCCAGAGAAATGTTATTGTTATTGTTTTGGAATATGTCCATATTTTGGAATATGTCCTTGCTTGAAAACCTTTCTTTAAAGTGCCAGTGATTGAATTCAGCGTTTCTTGTGGCAGTTGTTGCGATATTTTCTCTTCCCCTGTCACATTTTTCCCAATGAGAAGCACCCTAGTCATATGCTGGCTGTTTGGGATGCTCTCAAGCCCCCCACTTCATCCAGATGAACTATGTTGTTTACTGCTTTAGTCAGATGACATGCAAGACATCACGGAGTGGAGCAAAGAGAGCCGGGTGATATTCCAGACATTTCCAACAGCTCTCATTCAATAAACGTTATCATCATATTCTAAATTTGTGACTAAATGTGTAACCCACCTGGAAAATGGTTTTGAACTGCTTCTTTAAAAAACATGTGTTTGTGGGTGCATTATTTGGGTGGGTGCATTATTTGGGCATTATTTGGCCTAAATTGCCAAGAAAGATTGCAAAACCTGAACAATTGTTTATTGGAAGGTCCCCATGTGAACATTGTCAAAGTTAATATTAGGCATAAAGTTGTGGTGAGGTTAAAGTTAGGTTTTAGGAACGGGAAACATGATTTACTAGGCTTCAATCTCATAATGACAGAAAACCAAACCTGTGCGGGTGAATTGGGGCAGCTTTCCTAATACTGGGCCCCCGTTGTTCCCCCGGACCCATCTGTCTGTCATCCAGCTCCACACCTGACTGCTCTGCTCACAACCCCACATTACTGCCCTCGATGTCCTACTGGGTTTGGGGAGTTTTAGTCAAACTTGCTGCATGTCTGTTTCAACAGTTGTTCCACCTCAAGAGGCCAATAAATAGGATTTTGACAGCTCCCATGCTAAATTGTGCTGAAATTGTTATAAAAGCAGATGACCCTATGCCGATTCCGCCATAAAAACCAGTGTAATGTAAATGTCTATTTGGAAGTATGGAGCTGAGTCCTGGAGTATTGCTTATTTGTCCAATATAATGTATTCCCTGTGATTTTGTTCAGGTTTATTTCCCCCTGCTCAGAGGGATTTGACTTAGAGGTAGCTTGCACAATAAATAAGCATGAATATACCAAGCTTATCCTATTACATGACACCGTTTCTAGTGGTGGCATGCCTTTTTATACATGTTTCTGTTCAACCAAATCAAATATAACGTTATCTTTGGTTATTTGAATAAGAAATCAAAAGCGTTTCCTCATGTTGAAGAAATTATGTGGTCATCCTTTCAATTCACCCCGATCCTCCATGAAAGCAATTCAGTGTCTTATTCTTAATATGTTTACGGGAAACAGCCTGCAAGTGTGTTGTTTATTCCCTTTAACATGGTATGGATTTGGTAGGCCAACCCTTGCATTGTTATGGTTTCAAAGTCATTGTCTGGAATGTCCGTTACTGGTAGAAGTCCAAACTAACACTATATCGTTTTTGCAATGCTAATGATATTGAGTCAGGCTGGGTTGGGTTTGCTAAATGTCAATAATCACACTAAATAGATTAATGTTTTCCTATAGTTCCTATAAGGTATTCAGCATCAACAGTGAATTCATTCTTTTTTATATATATATATGTAGGACGCACAAGACAATTAATCCACACAAGTAAAAAAACATCTACAATAACAATAGAAAATATTAATAATAATATTATTTATAAAAAAAAACATTTTAAAATGTATTACCCCATCAAAAGGGGAGCCTCTGAATGAAAACAATCAAGAAAAGGCTGCCATTCACACATAAAGACAGAATTGAAGCCCCTGAGGGCAATTTTTTTTTGGGGGGGGTTATCCTGGGGGATAACTTTATTCAGTCAAAACATCACAAACAAACATCACAAAGCCATTTGGAAACCAAAGTGGGAAAACAGACTTCCAGGCAAGAAGGATCTTACCTTGAGCCAGCAGGAAAGTGAATGCAAAAATGTCTGCTTGGATTGGTCCAGAACCCTAAAAAAAGCCATTCGCTGGGCTGCAGGATAACATTTAAAAAAACTCTGAAAGATTTGAATGAGTTGTGAATGCTCTTTGGGGATTAATTTATATCACAAGAAGGATCATCATTTGGGGAATTAGACGAGAAGCAGGCCTAGATTTCAATAGGTGTGCCAGCAGACGATCTGCCTTGTCACCATGCTAATAGTATGTAGCACATGAGCGGAACAGCAGCCGTTCCACATCTTTAGTGGACAAGGGGTTTAATTTGGACTGTAAGTTCAAGCGTGGCTTATACAGCCCTGAAGTCGGCACCAGGGCGTATTGGTGATCTAGTTCAAGGATGGATTCAGAAAGTTCCTCTAACTTGGCCTTTCAAGATCTGTTCACGTGAGAGATGTAAGAAATAAGTATGCCTCGTAGGTAGGCCTTATCAATTACCTCAAAAGAGAGTGTGAAGTAGAAAAAAATGAAATGTTCAATTAAAGTGGAAATGTACAGAAACCCGCATCGGATAGAAAAAGAGATGTAAACCTCCAACAGGGAGGAGAACAAGGTTGATCCAACAAAAATATGTCAAGGGCCAGGGGACCATGGTCAGATATTGCAATAGGTAAATATGCAGAGGCCACATTTGGAAGCAATGCCCAGTCAATAAAAATATAGTCAATACAAAAGAAATGGTGATGCACATAAGAGAAGGAGTACTCACTTGCCCAGTGATTCCGGAACCTTCAAGGGTCCACACATCCATTCAAAAAAAATAAAAAATGGACATAGCAGAGGTAGTCATAGCTCTGGGGTTGAAGCGATCCAGAGCTGTGTCAACCCCACAATTCAAATCCCCACAAATAACAACAGACGGGTGTTAAGAGAATGGATGTGCAAGATTGTGCCTGTTACAACTTCATACAACTTCCCATTACGGTTAGGGGTTACATAAGCAGCTGACAATGGAATTCTATGGCCAGTCAAAATTGGAGTTAACATTTGAATGGAAGAACTGGCTAAGCCTGGATTTGTGATCCTTAGTGCAGAAATTAGTTTCTCGCCAAAATACCACGTCCGAGTTTAGCTTGTTCAAGTGAGAGAAGACCCTACACCTCTTAGTAGTATTCATTGACTTGGTATTTGTTTAGATAAAACCTTACAGTAAAGCGCCCCCTAGCACAGTGATACCAGTGCTAGTTCCCCCAGCCATGTAAAATAATGAAAGGATTTTCCTTTTTTAAACTGGCCAATCGTTTCTAAAGTAAACAGAGAAAGTAGAAATACAAAAAACAGTGAGATAAATACAAATATCCCTCCACCCAACACTCCCTTTCACCCTAACCCACAGTCTCCATCCCAGATGTAGAGGGGTTTAGTAGAAAGGTTAGGATCAGGGTTTAGATAAATCAAATAGGTTTTCGTAATAAGGCTATTGTTAGACCCTACATTTGTAACTTTGACGGAGAAGTATCCGGGAATATCTTCCTCTGCAACATTATGTTCCGCCTTGGCAACATATCTGTGCTCTCGTCTCGTCACAATGTATTTTGGAGTTAAATAATCATTTCAGTTTTTCTGCAATTCGGTTTTCTGTTTCTCAGTAAATTAGTTTTCATGAATTGCAATACCTTTAACATTTGTGTAAATGCCAAAAGTTTTCTCTACAATTCATTTTGATTATTTTTATGACAGTAAGAACATGGGGAACATATTTTATTTTCTTTAAAGGATACTTCATACTATATGTTGATAGCTGATTTGGGAAATATTGTTGTAGACCTAATTGTTATAACCAAAGGAGCCGTGGCTCTGTCTGTCTGTTTGGACTGAAGTTGCTGGTGGAACCTAGCCCAATTCAGCCCTTGCCCTCAGGGGAGATGGCCAGCTAATGACAGCCTCACCAGCTAGTCATGCTTCAGTTCACTTTAACACTAAATACCAAATCCTGCTACAAATGGTTAAGTGACTTCTCCCATGATGCACTGTGGATAAGGATGAACTCATTACATATGGATGCTGCTGTCGCCCGCTGTTTTCCCTCTAGGCAGAAACAAAAACTCACTAGAGAATAAAAACCCACGTCATTCTTTTAGCATTCAAAACCACTATACATGGAAATGTTTTATTAGAAATGACCGTTATGTCTAAGTATAGCATGGTTTCCATACACAGCTTTTTGAACTGCATCATAACATTTTCTTTGAAATTAATTTCATGTCCAGTCACTGGTTAGTTGTGTTGAAACCATTAATACACTTGAACAGACATAGAGTTGCATTGATAGCAATGTTGATAGTACTGTTTCTTGTAGATGCCAAAACATGAATGTTTGTGAGACAACAACATTTTTGTTACAAATCTATAAGCAGGTCATGAACATGTTTTAGTAGACTAAATGCATAGGCCCATGTTGAAAGTTTGGCATTTTGCAATACCAAAGTTTTGCAAGAGTTGTGTAAGTTGTAACATAAGATTAAGTAGTAGTAACTGGTTTGGTGTGTTAATCGAGTAGCATAATTTGCTCATAATATGCTACAAGGCAAAACCATGTACTGCCTGACCTGGAACATCCCTGTTCCACCACTGGCCAGTAGAAGGACGTCATTTCTGGTTATATTGTATTATTAATTTCCCATATCTACATACCAATTCAGTTGTTTTGAATAAAAATACAAACACCAAATGTCACTCCATAAGGATGCATGAATCACCAAAAATGCATTCTTGCTTTGTTAAGATAATCCACCCACCTGTCAGGTGGGGTATATCAAGAAGCTGATCATACAGAATCGTAATTGCACAGGTGTTCCTCGTTTTGAGCTCAATAAAAGGCCACTCTACACAATTGTCAGTTTTGATACACAGATGTCTACGTTAGGTTTAGGGAGCTTATAGTTGGCATGTCTACTGCTCCAGAGCTGAATAAAGCTGCTGGCCAAGAGCTGAATGTTCTCACCAGAGTTTTGACCTGATCGCAGTTTGGCATTGCAACTGACTTCAATGTGCTAATGCTCACCTGTGATAGCCACTGGTAGATGGCTAAGTGTGCAATCCACAGGTAAAGCCATTTCTCAACTGTATTGGGTAGATGGCAGACAGTGTCAGGCATGTTGCGTTTATATTTTAGCTCAATATAAAACACGCACACGAGTGATCGATATGAAAACCCATGCAGCCATTCAATGGTATAAGAGTCTTATTACAGCCTTCATTGGGTTGCTAACTGGAAAATAGCTTAAATGGCTGCAAAGCACACTGGGGGCTCCTGTCTCATGGAGCAGACCAAAAAATCTTCTTTTACCTGTAGTTCCCTGTGTGTTTATGCTAGTGGAATCATTAGTTTTTTTTCACTCTGCAGCACAATCTTGTGATTCTTTTGGGGGCTTTTTACTGAGGAATGAGTTCCAAAAGAGGCAGGAGTCATAGAATGTGACGTAAACAGCTACAGATAAAGAAAGACATGAATCCTCAGTAGCCAGTGAAGGTCACATAAATGATCACATTGATCAAACTATTTATACAAGCTCATTTGTTTGAATGAATATAAGAAATCTCTGGAACTCATAGATGTATTTCATTAAGCACTAACACACCAACAACACAATTTGCAATGATTATTTTACTATTGGAAAATGTTAAACAGAGCAAAACATTTATTTTGGGTGTCACATCTTTCGGAAAACATACTTTTTGTGGAATCAGATTTTCTGGACAATATCATTATGCAACTTCACTGTGATCACAAAAAGCTTTCTATAATTTTTTTGGGGAAGGCATCATAGGTCTGACAACTCTATATCAAGTTGCAAGATGTATTAAGTCTATCAAAAACTCATTTCAAAACAATTGTATGTTTGAACTTTGCAGCCATCGGAAATATATTACAAATATATTCCAGGAGTTACTGTTTACAGCTTCGATAAACCCTTAGTTGTCACTGATTAATTTGAAATTAATTTCAGAATAAAAAATACTGATGTACTAACAGGAGTTTTTTTTTTTACAGATTACTGTCCTTATTTTGTATTGACAATTCCTAATCAAACAAACCTGTTAATGCCAAATGGTTTCATGATATACCTTGTAACCTTGGTTGTCCAGAAGAAAAAATTGTCAACACCTCAGTGTTGCTGAGTATCTGGGAATGGTAGGACTGATGGGCCAACAAGTTGGCTTCGCATAACATTTTTGCCATGAATGGAATAATAAAATACACGTATCGTCACAACGCTGATAGAAATACTTCCCTCCTTTTGTGAAACTAACATGGAATGACTGCATAACATTTTTGCTCTCCCGGGATTTATTGCTTTCCGTTTTTCACGTCAAGGCCAGGTGTGTGACTTGTGGATTCAGAGTAGGAGGAGGAGAAATTAGGGTCAAACAAGGTCAGAGCACCTGCAGCTGTTTATAAAAGAGGTCTTTCATTTCTGCTTTGGTGAAGGATCCTCCATTTTAACACCTCAGTTAATGGACATCTTATCACGGGATCTCCAATTAGAACACTCGGCTACATACAACAGATATATATTTATGACTTCATGAAGACAACACTTTAAAACATTAAAACAAAGAATCCAGGTAGAATCAAAAAGGGTCCATTTTGAAAAATACAGATTTCAGTAAGGTAACAAATTAAAGAATTAAGTGAAAAAAGGAATATGTATACCATACATTTTAAGGATGTCAGTTATGTGTCTAGATAGTCAGTGAGAGTCCGTGTGAGAGTCCGTGTGCGTGGGTACGGTTAAATTACATTTCTGTATGATACATATAGTAGTTTTAATAGTAACAGTAGCAACAGCATCATGTTTGTGTTTACTGTTTGTGTGTAGTGTTCAACTACAATACCTTTGTTCATGGTATGCGTGAATGGTTATTTATATATTATATAAGGACATTCAAACAACATTCCTTATTATTGTTTTTCATTTGATTTACTTTGTTGAGCTTCAGAACCGTCCATAGCGCAAAAACCTCAGGCTTGTTTGTCAGTCCACTTTTTGAACACTAACTTTACAAGAACTACCAAATGAATAGAACATGACACATTGGAAGTATGCCTACAACATCATTTTGATTAATCACATTACAATACATTTATCAGAACATAAAACCGTTTACATAATTTTCTATATACAATGAAATACATGCCTATATAAACACGCACACGTATTCTCACAGATACACATAACTACGAGGTAAGTAAAAAAAAAAATATATGAAAGAAAATAAATAAGATGTACTTGTCTTTCATACATATTGCGTGTTTCTTGAAATGCCAGATGTTTTAAAAGTCGAGGTTTACCTTTGATGTTGGAATACATCTTATCCAAAGGAATGTAGCTAGATGTTTCATTTAACCAATGTGTTGTAGTATGTGAGCAATCAGCATTTCCTGATAATGTTATATATTTCATTCCTGCTAGCACGGACATGTCAATATATCACAAATGTAAGCTACAAGCTACTAGAAAAACATGTTAGTGCCACTCAACAGTGCTATTTGGTGAGGGTTTTTCTCTGCAACAGCTTGCTTAGCTGTCCTTGAGTTTTGAACCTCTTCTCTTTTATTCTAAGCTTTATTAAGCAGAAAATCTTGTGTTTACTGATTTGCTTTGGCTATGTTGCAATTATGCACGCCTTCAACAACTCTGTTCACAATGGCCTATTGAAAACAGACATGAGTTATATTAACTTAAGCTGCAGTGTCCACTCTTCCAGAATTGTACCAGATGCGTTTAGTCTGCATTCTCCCATTTTACTCCATACACTAACAATTTCACATGACTGGGAATACAGCTATGCGTCTGTTGGTCGCAGATACTTAAAAATGATACGGTCATTGAACTCGAAGGTAAACCAGTCAGTGTGTCCTAGACTATCATTTCCCCTCAGCCATCTAGACACATATCCTTTCCAAAGAGTCAGGTTGGTTGTTGCCGGTTCCTTTTCAATTGCAGCTGAATGTAGTTGGATATTGATGGGAACGGAAATGGCCTGTCGAGCCACCACTTCCCAAATATTCCATGTGGATGACTGGTTAGTGTGCAGGCAGTTTTAGAACAGGGACATTCTTCCACACATTATGCAGAGATCCTTGTGACTTGAGCCGAGCATCGTCATGCTTAAACATGAGGTAATGACGTTGGATGAATGGTACAACAATTGGCTTCAGAATGTCATCATGATTTCTCTTAGCATTCAAATTGACTCTGATAAAATGCAAATGGGTTTTCTGGCAACCAGCAACATGGTGTAGTCGTTTTGCTATGTTGATATTAGCAAAACTGCTATTTGCCCAGAAACTATTCTTGTGATGTCTTTCTGCAGGAATGGTTACATAGCTGTAATATTCACTACAAGACCATTCCTTGTAAGACTTCTCACTGTTGAAACATCTACTTTGGTGATAGATGACTCTGCCAATGCAAGAATGTCAGTAGATTTCCTTTTGTTTTTTTTATGTCTTCCACTGCAATTTCTGTCCAGCCCAGTTTCTGCAAATATCTTCAAGACATTTCTTTGAGCTATCTCACAAGAAGAAATTACCTTTTGGACAACACTACAAGTTCTTATTATATTAATGTTGTGTATTTCTTTATGTTTTTATGATGCTTTCAACCAGACTAACACTTACTGCCCACATAAATAATTAAAATTAACATGTTTCAGGTGGTCAACATTACTGTATATGTTTTCAAGGAAATGGTGCTTTATTGATAGAGACAGTATGTATGGAGGCTAGATTTGAACTTGCTAGAGCAAAGACAACAACTAGATAACTTGACCAACCAAGACAGCCCTTGTTACAAATACCTTGAAATGAATTGTTATTCCACCTACTTGTTCATTAAAAGAAAACCTCCTTTTCCACTCTTCCTTCTTAACGTTAACAATTGCAGCCTCATCATTTTGCCACAATCTGTCATCATTCCACTTTTCTTTTATGCTCTGTGGTTGATCTGTTTTTGTAACACTGTATTCCTTCATGTTATAAAATAACTGTCTCTGAGCATTGTCATTAAACTAACTCCAGATACCAGATGAAAGGCTTTTCTATTCCTTAGTGCTAACCAAGAGTTTTCCTCACGGCCTCCAGGCAACTGTCGAGGGATGCCCAATTTAAACACGGTAATATATGAATAAATATTAAATATTTCATAATCTATAGCCAATAGCCAGTTCTCTGCTACACTTCTTTTTTAGTCCGTAGTTGGAGGAATGGGATGTTCAAATGGCAAACCCCACAATGCATTCTCAGTGTAGACTCTAGAGTATTCAGCTCACTGACAAATAGTGTTTTAGTTACAAACAATTGAATTTGTCTGGTCCTCGCACCATCCATCGATACCTTCCATAAATTGGTTTGATTAATGGCGGAACTTACACTGATCTTGAATGGTCTGGTGGGGGGTTCTTGAGACAAAAATATTTGTGAAGTCTTACACTGTCCTGAACACATTAATAGAGTGATGCTTTCCATGACATTCTCAAAAGGTAACACACTTCACAAAGGACAATTGTAGTTATTAAATGGTCTCAGGAAGCCAATTCTCTCATTTGAAATCCCTTGGCAAACCACAATCTAACCTTTAGAAAAAGAGATCCCAGTCAAAATTGATTCACACGTTTTTTGTTTTGACTTTATTATATTGACATGGAACTATTAACATCAAATACCTTTCTGTGTTTTAGGGCATTTCAAGTATCAGAGACAGAAGTGTGAAACACATCCATAAATCATTCCAATCTGACGTAGGTGGAAAGACACATACGTGTTGCTGTGAGTAATAACTTTCCGAAGAAAGACATTGTGTGATGTACTAGTGCTAATAAGGCCAGTCTTGTCAAATTACTAATAGGTTTTTGTGGACCAACGCAATTCGGTACATTTAGCTGACAGAGGAAACACATTATTTCTGAATATTGCCAATCAGTTCACAGAGAGACCCATGCGTCTTGCTAGACCTGTAGTGACTGCCTGACACAGGAGATTAACACTGCCCTAATGGGTGCTTCTTTCATCCCAGCAGGATTGTTTGGTTTCAGCGAAAACATGGGCATCACAAAGAAACCTTAAGGATTCTAAGTGAAACAAAAAGGTTTGTGCTACATGGACAGCCAAGAGAACCCTACCCTCAGACATACTGTCTGAAATGGAAAGCATTTTTCAACTCCACAATAATCCATCTTTAACTAACTGTTCGTTACAGAACCATTTTATATAGTTCAACGTTCTGGGGCATAAGATATAAAGAAAGCATATGTGTCAGTTTGCACAAATGATTCGAATGGGATTTGACTTCTGCAATTAATTCCAAACCTCGGAAATGTAAAGGTGGGGTGAGCTATTTTTCTCAAAAGATCTATCAACCTTTTGTTTAATAGTCAGATGCCCTAATCGCTAGGATACATGCACTAGGATACATGCACACCGGGAGTCATTTTGGAGTCATTTTGCAGTCTTCATAGAGGGTAAAAAGTGCTTTACTTACAAGTTTTTGAAGTGAAAGAGGAACAAGCTGCACTGCATTCCGCCTTCTAACATTACTTCTAGGGTAAACTGCAAAACAAATAGCAGATAAAAAAAGATTAGAAAGGAGGTAGCACCAGACTTACTTTTTTCCCTCTCTCTACCTCTCTTCAGTCACTCTCCCATCTTTCTTTCCACAGATAATTCAGCTTTAATCTGAGCTTTACAGGTGTGCTGTGGACTAAGGGAGCCAGGTGATCCGGTGCCATGACGATTTCCTCCTAGCAGTCGACTCTTATCAGCTACACAGCGGAAAACACACACCCTGGCCGAGAGAAGCACCTAAATGTGACCACGAGTGGTTGTGATAAGGACCTTTAGAATATTCTGTTTACTTGGGTACAGGGATGAATAGAAGGAGAATCAGTTGATGATAATGGTCATAGGATAACCGCTAGTACATGGGTTTGGATAAAAATACAATTTGGAGACAAGCTTTTTGGGGAAAGAAGCCTTCCAAATATTCTGCAAGGATACATCAGGAAAGCAAAGCATACACACACAGGCGCACACACAGACAAACACACAAACATTTCCTACCAATGCCTGCTTACGCCAAGTACAATTTTCCCTCTGACCTAAGGTTAAGTAGAATGTGGCCATGTGTTGCCACTGGCTTAAAACACAAGTGCAACTCCCAACTAAGGAGTTGCACTTGTGTGTACCTGGGTCAGAGGGTTGGTGAGGCATACTCTCTTCTCCACCTTTTTTCTGCTCTTTGCCTTATCAACCAGACGGAATATCGAGGAGGATTTAAAGGTTTAATAAAGTGTTAATCAAAAAGGACGCTACTGTGGCAAAACTGTTGATTTAACGACGCGTTCTGGGAAATTTCACGATTGACTAGATGATTTGTTTCTCATTTTGGGCTGGATGAGTTACGCACGTACATGTACATCTATGTACGTCAGGAAATTCCAAGTTTAAAAGTGATTGGTTTTAACACTGGTACATACATGACATAGCACACAAGTTTATTAGCCACACACACACTCGACTGGAGACCACTCTCAAGTCATTTGGATAACAGACAAGCAATTTCTGTACAGGGCTGACACTGGGAAACCGGCAGAAGCAGAGAGATTTAGCCCAAACATTTTCCTTGTAGTCAATAGAGGCTAAGATGCATAAGGTACCCCGAGAATCCTAAACGAAACATTACCTATTCACCAATTTCAAAGATGGGATTATTTTTTACTGCTTGATCGACCTGCTCTGCTTACATGAAACCCGCGACTGGTTAGATGCCAAACAGCTCTATTTACGGTATGTGTCATCTAACTATAAAACTGTGTTCTTGATAAGAGGGTTTTTCTGGCAAGATGCAGTGTGTTGCCATGGTGGTGGCCTCTAACTGGACAATTGGAGATTTTATCCAACGGTGATTGTTGGAAGATGTATCACCTCTCTAATCATCCTCCTCACTTTGTGTGGCGCCCTTGTTCTGGCTGGTTAATCACAGCTCCAGCTGGTTACAAACTTCTTAGTTATTGCTATAATAGAGGAGTTTAGTATCGGCTTTACTGCTGCGTCAAATCTGAGGGCCTGCGGTCCAGACCGTCGGTCAGTTCAATAGGTGTTCCTCTGGGTTGGACAATGACTATCTTCTGTCTATTTTGCTCATTTACCAAGGTGCTAACAACTGTGTGTCACTAAAAAGGAAACATGGAAGGTTCTAGAGAGACATGGCAGGTGTTTGCCACAGGCAGACCCCCTGTAGCGTGTACGCTAATGCAGCTGACTTCTGTCTCTCACTGAACCTGTTCATAACGTGTGTGAGCTTAATTTGCTGTAATGTAGTAGGCTGAGGTGAGTAATGGCTTGTCCAGCCCCCTCCCCATACTCTCAACACTCACACGTGCACACGGGCAGACACTCAGTGGGTAAACTCTCCTTTCACTTGATTTTTACCACTGCCTCTTCCAGTTCCCAGCTGCTGCTTTCGGCACAGGGGACGACTGAGAGACAAATAGAGTGTGTGTTTGGATTTAAGCCTTCAGTGTATTTGCATGAAAGAGAGACGGAACAAAATAGATTGAAATTCTAAACGTATTTTCCTCCACAACCAGCAATCAATCACACTACTACGTTTAAAAATCTGCAAAATGGGAAAACATTGACCTTGAAAACCATCCTTTTACTTGCGTAGTACCGGTGGCCCTCGTAAAATGTATACTTGCTTTTTAAAGTCTATTTAGTTAGATTAACCATCACAAACACATATTAATCCTGACCATAGTCATCTGTCAGGTGTCAAGAACAAATGGAAATTTGAATTGCGGACTTTCTTTTCAAATGTTTCCTTTTAGCAGAACAGAGCTACTGTCTTCCAACATACATATCCCTGGGCATGTGTCACATTCAATCACTCAAATAAAAACAAGTCCATTTATAGTTTTGCATAATCTTTGCAGCCTTTGAAATGTGTACCACATTTTGTTGAAATAAGTCAACAGATTTGACACACTGACAGAATTCTATGCATTTATTTCAGTCCACATACGCATTAATGTTTATTTGTCCCTTTTTACCCTTTTTCTGTGAATTACAAATATCACAACTTGTGCTAATAAGTCATTAATGCAAAAGAGATCCTACCTTTTCTGTTTTTCACAAATAATTTAATTGTGCTGGCCAGATAGGAACTGAATACAAACTTGATACAAATCTGCCCCTTGTGAGGGGAGCGGGCTAATCTATACATCAAATTGAGTGACCATAGGCCAGAGGGTTAGGGTTGTGACCTCGCAAAGTTGGCATTTTTCAGCATCATCTGGCCAATCAGTAGCATTTTGAAAATCTCTATGGTAAGACACATAGTTTTCTTCCTAATCAGGTCAGAGAGCTATCACGTGTGACGCTATCGCTACAGGGGAAACCATATTCCCGCTCCCATTGTGGGGGCTAATAGAACTTTGTCCAAGTGCAGCAGAACCTTGGCTGAATTATTAGATGTACAATGTGCCCCTGAAAACAAGGCTCTTAAGAAGCACTCACCCACACACATTCACCAAAATCCACTTATTTCAATGTCAAACTTTCTAAGTTATATTCCAAGTCGGTCACTTAGGGTAAGAGCACATCAACTCCTAACTCAGGTGCACAGAGTAGAACAGGTGCTGGATGCAAGTAAGTAATCCAAAAAGGTTTTAGACGATACTCTGAAACATAATGTCCTCAATGAAAAGAAGTGGGCCCTCGCATTGTCCGTAATGCACAGGATGGGGGCATGAAGGAGCAGTTTGACCCCCGCTGGTATCGCACCACGTTTTGGCCGCCTGCAGTATTTTAGAGGAGGCATTATAAAAGGAGACGCAAATAAAGTGCTAAGGTCGTGGCGGGGGTGTTAGGCTGGAACCTACAAAATCCCATAGCAGGTAAATCAGGGGGTATAACTAGTGATGAACTCTGTTTTTAATCTTTTTGGCAACTTTAGTCTTGTCTCTTGATTGGAACATTTCTATTGAGACTTGGCACAAATACTCCACAATTGGAATTGTGACAAATCCTTATTCAGAGTAAAAAATTACTGGAAGACATTTAAATGGCAGTTATATATGGATGAATGTCTTAATGTAGATAGCTCAGACAAGGCTGACATACTGTTGATGTAGAACCATGGAATACACATTGCTTGTTCTATATGCCAAGTCAATGTATGTGAAGAAAATACAATAAAGGATGATGAAAGTGACGTTAGATATACAGTAAGCTTTTTTAAATGTTTTACGCAAGCGGCACTTATTTAAGGTGCGAATTAGGACAATACTTCAGTGAAACAAAGCAGTCTGTGTACTGAAATATCATACTGTAAAATCAATTAAAATATACATTAATCAAAAGCACATTGCTTCAATTACATGACAGTGGTTTACAGAACAGGTGACAATTTGCAATAGGGCATTTCCACCATGATTTTGAAAAGAATGTGTGATTAGGTCCGATGAGTGACACAGGCTGCTAAAACATATCCATGAAGTTGAAATGGGGATGTTTGTTGGAGGAAAGAGCACATCTAATTGTTATCAGTGTAACTAGCTAGTAGGCTAACATTAGGTAGTTAAGAGAGGCATGCTGTTTAGCTATTGTTTAAGCTATTACAATAATCATAATACATTTTATAAATCTTTGGGTTAGCCTTAAACATCTTTCAGCCATGGCAAAGGAGACTCTACCAGTAATTCAAATAATAACCTGAATTTAATAGTGTTTTATATATACAGTATATTTATAGTGGCACAAATGTACCGTCTTCTGCATCAGTATTTTGGTAACACCCCTGGGAGAAAAATGAACCTGGGGCTGCAAAACGGGGCCCTTGAATGCAGCTCGGCTGACACGAACTGACGAGGCACACCTGCCCCCGATCAGGCCTCGTCAGAGAGAAGCTAAAATGGCCCCTAGGAATGCAACTCAGGAAGAGTGGGGGCACTGTCTCTTGACCCCGGGTATTCATTATGGTCCTATCACTTTTTGTTATCAAATGGACTGTGGCACTTCTCAGTGTCTCCTCGTTATAATATGTTTTTGTGCTAACATAATCATTACTGGCTTTGTCCTTGTTGCACAAATGTCCCAAATGAAAGAGTGCAGTTTCCAGGGGGGTCAAAAGCATGGAGAGGTATTAAGCTGCTCATTAGGTGTGTCTTAGTTAGAGGCCAGAAAAGAGGCCAGACATTACCTGGAGACGCTATTCAAGGAACAGCAGAAGACAAAGCAAGTACAAGGGTGACATCGGTTTCCCATTTTCCCACCTTAAATAGTCACGGTGAAATGAGGCTTTCTGAAACCCTGAGGCGACCTGCACTTAAAACAATGTTGAGCTGTTAAAATATTACTGATCAAGTTCCTCCTGGTGTAGAGCAGAGATAGTATCAATGTAACAAACAACTCTTTCTTCAGACTGGAGAGTAATAAGTACTTTTTTGTACTATTTGTTCGACTGTATCATCCGATCGATATATTTTGGGAAATGTCTACTGCAACATCACTGGTTTTATATGCGGCCTTCCAGCTAAGTGGTCTGACGTTCGCCGAGAAAATTACATCAAGCCAAGCAGAAGTATAAATACATCTTTAGATAATTGTATGAATACATATAGTTTCCTTTTGATTGGGATAACGCACACAAATGTATATGCAAACATGCATAGAAAGTTTTGTTGAAAGAAGTAATGAATAAATGGCAATTACTTAGTTCATTTGAACGACTGTTTGGGTCCTACTGATAATTGGACACAATGCTGTAAAATGCCTGTGCGAATGTTCTTGTAATTTTAGAACTCGACACATATTGCACATCTGTTTCAATGTTTCCTCTAGATATTAACACTCATTTTTAACAGCACATTTTCTCTCCTCACTGCAGGTTATGTATAGATTCAGTCACACGGAGGCACAGTCACATTCATTAACATCAGTGGGAGCTGACAAACTAAGTGTGCTAACTCATTGTTGGCCGTGTTTTTTTTTCTAAGACCTGAGCTGTTGTTCAACGCTATCCTACTCTCACTATCTGTGACAATCCTGTGCTGTTCTTCTTTCTTAGCGGTCATGTGTTTTGCCTACTGATTTGTACCAATTTCCATGACTCTCATTATTTTCATGCGGGAGTTTTTGTTGAGTTTAATTTATGAGTACGTTGTTGTATCTCAAAAACTGTGGTTAATAAAATGTTCGAAATTCCATTTATACAGGTTATTTTTGGCCTAGGTTGGTCCAATGGTCTATGCCACTGCAGCAGAGGTGTCAAACCGGTTCCATGGAGGGCCGAGTGTCTGCAGGTTTTTGCTCTCACTCTGTGCTTGATTGATTCATTAGGTCACTAAATGGTTAGTTTCTACCCTCACCTGGTTTTTTAAATCTGAACTGGAAACTAGTTTCAAGGAAAAAACTAAAGCCTGCAGACACCTGGCCCTCCGTGGAATCGGTTTGCCACCCCTGCACTACAGTATCAGTGTGAATCTGGCAGACTGCTCTTCACTAGCGAAAATATCACTTTTACCAACTAGGAGCCTTCCCTTCAATCCATGAATCCATCCCCAAATTCAAGGCGCCCAGTGCCGAGACGCTCTGAAGAAACCGTAAAACATCACTGAATCTGTCAACATGGGAAAGGGGTTATTTTCTCTGAAGGCTTAATTTTGTTTTCTGTAGAAATAGAGATGGTGCACTTCACCGAAAAGTCGCTCTCTCTCTTTTTCCACAAGATAAGTTCCTTGAAGGATTGTGGCGTGTTCAGGTGTGTTTTTGCAAATTACCATCAGGCTTTCATATGTCTCCTTCTCAGCAGTGGGTCTCCTACTATACAACCTCCTTTTACTGAGTGGGCGAAGGATGGTTTGAGTCAAAAGTATCTTAACTTGTGTCTGAAGGTCAGCTGGAATCTGTGTGGCAATTGTTTCAGGTGCTTTCTCAACCATTCAAGCAATCTTTCACCATAGTACACTATTAAGTGCTCTTTACTGGCCACATCTAGGGAGGTTGGCTATATCGGCAAATAGTAACATCAAGGTCTCTGGAAGTGTTCTTGTAGCCTTGACTAGTTTCCTCGATTTTCCAATTGATTGGCATGCCATGACAAATGTCCTTTCATGGCAGCTTCTGTACACAAGTCTTTGTTTGACAATGACTGGCTCAGATGAAATTGCGAATCTTTATAACACTGAACTATACACATGGCTAAAATGTATGTTAAAATAATTGGTCTATAATATATTTTCGAACAGGCTTTGTGGTCTGCGTCTATACCGCAAGGCTCCGGTCCTTTCAAATTGTTCAGGTCACCAGCCGACACAGTTCGACACTACTCTCCGAGTTTCGTCGGTAACATGTGACATCAGAGGTTGTCCGAGCAAATGGGTATGCCTGAGGGTCTAGCTTGGGATTCTTGGTGAGATTAAGGCCTCCGAGGTTTGATGGGAATGTCATGAACTGTCGCCATCGAGGTTGTGAACCAGTGAACATCATTCAGAAAGTGGAAATGTCACTGGCTGGGGGGCACAGCATTCTACAGAAGGAGCCGGTTGGTTCCAACAGAACCCAGAAAACATCCCTGGGAAATGAAGAATGGCGCCAATGCACAAAAACTCACATGTAGTCCAACACACACACATATATACAGCATGTAGGTGTCATTTTTGTGAGCTGTTAAATGTCTCAGCTGTTTTTAACACATTTACTCCAAGTTTTGTTTTCTACACCCTGTATAGTAATTTGTAATATTTCTGACAAATGTCATGAAGCTGGCAGCCATAGATAGCTTCTAAAATGGCCTTGAGAACTACAGGGGAAAAGGCAAAACGTCCCTCATTTGAATTGGAATTGTAGTACTGTATCTGCCCATGGTGGAATATTAAATCATGAGTGCTTAAACATTGTGACCTTCATGTGGAGATGTTTAATTGAAATCAGGTAATGACATGCAATGGCATAAACTTTGCAATGTCTCCTATAATTGGCTCCTTGAGGCAATTCATGAAACACTCTTGGCCTTTTTTAAATCTAGGAAAGTCATGTGCTAACGTACAGCAATGACATTTGGAAAGACATTGAAGGCCAAATGCAACAAGTTTAAAATAATTTAGTTTAAAATAAGCTAATTCTTGTAACTGTGTGCATCAAATTGAGATATACATTTCTGCTGAAGATTCTATTGTTCAAGTTTCTCATTACTATTACTACTATTGCATTTTAACATTCTTCTGCTTATGCTATACACACAATATAATTAATCTGGTATTTTGTTACACTATTAAAATGCCCATATCAATACTGCTTCTTCATCAACCATAGACTGAAATGTATTTTTCAATGTACTGTAGTGGAGTACAAAATATTTTTTTCCCAAATTCTCCAACGAACACATATCTTCCAAGATGTCAGGTTGAAAAATGGGCTGCTTGCACACTTTTTATTGCAAGTTCGAAATATGTACTTGAATTCCTTTAACACCCCACTTACTGTGTTACTAGAGAAACATAGTAAAAAATTTAATGCAATGAACGGAGCATCATGATCAGTAGAGAACATTTTAATGAACCATCAATTCCTGAAAATCTAGTTGAACTGCAAATTACTGAACAGTAAATATCATACTTTTTGTCAGATTTTGTAAACATCGTAAACTTGTTGAGTTAGTTCAGCTTGCTGAATTAGTCTTGTCCTTGCTGTTAGATTTATTTAACTGTACATATTTTTAAAGAGGTTATGTGTCAAAAACAAAAGAAAATACATGTAAATGTTAAAGATAAAAATAATTTGGTTTTAAAAAAACAGACCAGACTTCCATAGAAGTCTGACTGTCCTAATATCCATACAGTTATGTAGTCCAACATATCACACATTTAGCACATTGTATGTGATTGTATTAAATTCTTAACAAACCGTTTATAACACTGAACTTGACAACAGATGTTGACGTCACATTTCTCCCATCGCCTTTAGTCACCGTTCAGAGTCGAACCCACACAAAGAAGATTATTTTTACACACAGAAAACACCTCAGGAATGTAACAGAGCCCTGAGAACATTAAGCACATGATACCATTGGACACTGATCTCTGTTTGAATTTGTGCCTGTTGGCTTGTGCTGTTTTTGTTAGTGTTGATTTGTTTCTTCTGGTGTAGCAGTCCCCATAGGTGACTTCTACATCCCTTCTTACTTATCCACTCCCTTGTTATTGCTTGCTTGCTCTCTTCATCTCCGTTATTTTATTTATCTTTTTTTCTGGCTCTCTCCATGTGATGAAGTTTACCTTGAGGGATATCCACCAGTATTGTTTCCTAATATCGGATAATGATAAAACGGCTTTATGGAGAATACAATCTCTGGTTGCTGTTGTGTGATTTAACTGTTTAGCTATTTTAGCTCTGAATTTGGCATAGTAAACAAATGTTTACCTGTGTCTTATTTTAAATACAGCCCTGTCTCATTACGACAAACCGCACGGATTAGGGAGGGTTGAAGATTCCAGGCCTCGCTCCTGTTCTGCTCTTAAACACACTGCTCCTCCAACTAGGAGGAGCAGTGTGGCTCCACGAGGCTCACTCATCATCATACAGCCTTAGTCCGTTTTGCAGGCACCTGTGCCACCTGAGGAAGGGGCTCAGAGCGAGGTGATGAAATCCCTGCTGACAGAATCTCCCGACTCCCAAGGCAATGCTGGCCAATTTGCATTACCTGCAGAGCTCAAACCTACACTGTCGTGATCGGCTTTGCGATAGCGCAGAGCACGTTGGACCACTGCACACCTAGGAGGCTAACAAGGCATTTTATGGATTAAAGGATATATTGTGTATATTTTATCTCTGCGTGATTTTCTCTTTTGTAAAAGCACCTGCTTTTCGAGTAGGGGTGTGGTAGATTTTAAATAAGTGTCCCGCTTAGCCGCCGGGATGTTACAGCTGAGCATCCGCTGGAGCACCCAAATGCTCTGTTCACCTATTAATTCATTTACACTCTCCTTTTAAAGTCAAGATGGAGACTGGAGGCAATTAAAATAGTGATGTCTTTTACTCTACTGCTCTAAGACCAATGAAACCTTTACGAGGCAAATTGGGCAATACAGGAAGCACATCTGCCTTTTCATCTTTACACCATTTAGAATCTGAATGAAGTGATAATGCCAATATTATATAATACAAGATAAATATGAATGTATGTATTTTATTTCTATGCTTAGAAGATAATGATTATTGATAACGTTATTTTTTTTACTTTTTCAGTGCTCAGCCCAAATTAAGGCTGTTTCACCTCTAAATAACAAACACCTGCCAATTAATGTGCAAATAGTAAAATAATCTGGAAGAAATTCACTGGGTGCTATGTTCAATCATTCTATAAAAGGTGGGTGCTCTGTTCTCGTGAGATGTGTGTATGCAAATTAAAATTCATTAACATTGTTAACGATTAATTGAGAATTTGATGGATACATGTCCGGATGAAGTAAGCATATATAATCCATAAATTGGTCATCATTCTTAACTGCCTAGAACAACTTCATTTTAAATCTTCCTTTTGCGTGCATCAAACAAACACGGACGTAAATAAATGGATGGACGCAAACACTAACCTAGGGAAGATAGTAAGTGAAGCCTTGCCTCCATGTTCTCCAGACAGCTGTGGCCTATACAAAGGAATATGCAAAGGGAAGACCTATATTACTTTGGTGTGATTATTGCAGCAACATGGCCTATTGACAAGCAATATGTGTACATGTATTGATTTCTTGCTGAGGCACTACAACCATGATATGATGTGTACGTAAGTTTTTTCAACTGAGGACTTTGCAATGCTGTAATTGCGTCCCAGCAGATTCAGGAGACCCTGAAATGTGTCCTCTCATCTCGCCAAGACATTCTAAATCTTACCACATGCTCGGTCAACCAGGAAGTATTTTCTGGTACACACCGGTAGAGAGGACATTCTCAGGCCACGCCTGAGCTTGCAGGCAACCGACCAACTACATGTTGCTGTCAGAACGCAATAAGACAAAGTGGTTGTCATAGGATATCTGCCGCAATCCCTGCCTCAATGAACCAGCACTTTCGATAGGTAGTGAGTGCATCATTTCTTTCGTGGTTATGTTGAATGGAGTGGCTATGGTTTTCAGACAACCCTTCAAGCTGTAATTCCAGAAGTTTTTCATGTAATACATCCTTGGTATATATGCTGTTTGGTGCTGGACATGTTTTGCCTTCAGCCTTCATTATATATTCAGCATTCATTCTTGTGTTTTTGGGTGAACACAGTTTGGTTTGGTCATTTGTTTTTGTCGCAAGCCATGATATTCGCTTTTATGTGGACAACTGGTCATTGGCATACGTTCGATTATAGTGGGTTCTAATTTGGGAATTGTTGCTTTTCCCAAAAATGTGTCAATACCAGAATCCTAGAGATTAGACTATGTGAAAACGATTGGTTAAGTACAGACAATGCAGCCCCGGATCCACGAGGGGTGGTGGGTTAAAGCCGAGCATTGCCAACCGAGATAGAATATGTGCCCATCCAGTTGTTTTCCCATAAACACTGCATACTGAACATTAATTAGACATGCTCCCACATTGATAAAACATGCCCCCCTTCAGTCATTTCATCCTCAAGCCGTGCCTGAGACAATATCAGCAAGGAAGTGCTGTTAAGGTACTGCAACACGTAACAATGACAATAACGCACAAGGAGACAAGACACACAAGGGTTTAAATACCCAGCTAATGAGTTACAGCTGCAGGGAATCAGGGAAGGGTGCCTACACAGGACATGGGAAACAGGACAAACACACACGATGGCGCTAGAAGGCCGGCGACGTCGAACGCCGGGGAGGCACGCGCCC
>JACXGK010005540.1:0-32579 GCA_016801125.1 Novumbra hubbsi | reverse complement strand
CCTTGGGGGCCGTCGTTTTGAGTTGGTCATGCAGCGCCTTGGGGGCCGTCGTTTTGAGTTGGTCATGCAGCGCCTTGGGGGCCGTCGAAGGTGGACGTCAGGTGTTTTGGGGGAGACGCTCTTCTGAATTGAATACATAATTCTACACCCACGGGGATTGTTACATGTGCCATGTTTTTGTTGTCTCCCCCTCCTGCTGCCTTCCCTGTGTGTGTGGGTGTGTGTGGGTGTGTGTGTGTGGGTGGGTGTGGGTTTACAGGTGTACAGAGTTCCGGTTAATGATGGTGGGCATGGCCTGTGTCCGGTGACCTGAGAGCTGTGCTCACTCAATTAATTACCCTGGGACTTTAAAAGCTGTTTGTGTAGTGCTTTTCTTTCTTGCCTATTTTTTGGGTTTTGAGAATTTATGCTGGGAGTTTGTTAGTGGTTTATACTCCCCTGTATTGTTGTGTGTTCCAGCCTGTCCTGCACTCCTGCTGTTTACCCCCCTACCCAAATCCCGAAGAAGGGACAGAAAGGAGTGCCCATGGGTTTACATTTGCACGTAGATAACCAAATGTTTTATACACTAGGTTAGCTGGGCGGATGTCACCCCTGTTAGTTTTGGCCATCAGGTAGAGAAGCTGAGTAGGGACAGAGTTTTGGTTAGGAAGGTTTAGGAAGGAAGGGGCTATTTTGGGTTTAATTTCATTCCTTTGACCCCGTATCCCAAAGATTCCCTTCTCCTACCTTCCCTATGGTATGTAACTGTTTTCTGTAAGCATGGTCTGTACCTGTTGGTGTTGTATTGTAATGAAGTTTGGTATGAAGCAGTAAACGACCCCAGAGGTTAATTTCTAGCAGATCTGGTTGTCTTGTTTTGCACCCCCACTCCTCTCCCCCGTCCCTGTCCAGTTTCATTGTCTGCCCCTGCACAGGCCTTAAGTCTCCCCTCCACCTGAGCCACACTTGGGGTGGGAACGTAACAGGGATGTTTAGGCGTTGTCAAAGCTCCTGATGTCGTTGACTATTTACCAAAACATGCTTTTGAAGTGAATGGCATGTTCATGTGTTCGTGTTGTCCTGGTCTCTGTATTGTCCTCATGATAGTAGGCAGTATTTCAGTACACAGTCCCTTGTAGTTCCGCCATATTTCTAGTGCTACGGACAGCCTTCCCTCCCCCAGTGCCCTCAGAAGAACATGGAGTTACAGGTGGATACTAGTCCACAGACAAGGGTTCTCAGGAACTCCTTCAACATGGTCAGGCAGTCTTATAAGTCGTTCACAAATAGAGAACTGGCAATAAGCACACAAGGGCACTCCATTGTGACGAAACCGCCTCTCTCAAATCAACATTGCCACTAGACGGCCCTTTCAAGAATAGAGAAGGGAAAAGTGTGTGTGTGTGAGTGTGAGGGTGTGTGTGTGTATGTGTGTGTGAGTGTAGCACGATCTCATAGTCTAACGTTAGTCTACAAACATTGTCCAGGTGAAGTTCTGCGTGGCAAATACAAAACTAAACATTATTAACACTGAGTGCTAGGAAAGATATAACGGTTAGGGTTGTGTAATTCCAGTTATGGTAGACTATGGTGTTTATTCTGGATGGGTTATTTGTTGGTTTTGTTTAAAGCAAAACAAACAAATTGAAGCAAGGTTTAGAGTTGGTTACTTACACATACATATCTTAGTTTGTGGCAGAATCTTATACTTAAGTAGTTGTTATACTTTACAAAGAGTATTAAAACCCTGGAAGAAACCTAGACAAGTGCCCTTTAGTTTATCTCTGGTTATCATTGCATTTTGTTATCAAGACAAGAGAAACCCTATATTTTGTTTACTTACAAAGCACTTTTCAAATTAAAACCTTTAGTTAGAGCACAAAACACACTATTGGTCAGTGACTGAAATGCCAAAAGTGGTGCTTTTTCTACCAATCAGAAGTTGGATGAGCTGTAAAATGACCCGAGACTTTTAAATCGCTTCTGGAGGTTTTGCTTGACCTTTTGTTGGGGTTCTGCTATATTCCAACATTTTATGGCGTATTGGACTTTTATTATGTATAAGACCCTGTCATTTCATTTTATTGTGCATATTGTAGATAGTCATCATAAAATATTCTTCCTAACCACTTTCCTGTTCAACGAAAAAGTATTTAATAAAATTACATTCTGTTTCAGGTGAGTTATGTATACTACTTAAGGTATGTTACTCAAACAAAAATGGTAGTTTGGGTAAATTACCTAAACAAATGTAATTGTTGTGTTGATGTGTTCATCATATGAACAAGACACACACGGTATAGACTAAATTCTTAATGTCATAAAAATATTCTTAAAGTGTCATTTAGAATCAGCTTTAGTGCCAAGTAGATTTACCCATACAAGGAATTTGCTTTGGTGTACACTGACATTTACACTGACGAAATAGTTTGTCCAGGGTTTCAAACTCACAACCTTCCTCACCTGGGACAAACATCAAGAATGAACGTGGAGCTGGTGTGAGCTGGCTGTATGTATGTGTGTGCGTGCGTGTGTGTTGCAGTGAGTGAAGATCCTTGTTGCATTATCTTCAAACAAAGGTTTCTATGGTAACCACATGCTCCATTAGACCCGTTATCAAATCAAATCAAGGAAGAGATTCACAGCAATTACTCTTCACACACACACACACACACCTTTCTATCACAGCCATTAATGGAAGCTCACATTCCTTTGAATGCATGAAGCCAGAGATCATTTCATTTTAGATTCCTTTGATGTTTAGTGTAAAATGGGCTGAAGTGACATCCAAAGATACAGTTATTCTCAGCACACACGCACACACTGACCACCTATCCAGTGGTCACACGTCTATGCAGGAGGTGAAGTTGTAACATGACAACAGCCCAACAGGAAAGGGGATTAGATGCATTACACTACAATACTTGCACAGAATTCAAACAGTATTCAAATAAAATTGTAAACGTACATTTTAGTTTTTTCACTAACGAGAAACTCTCGCTGTGAAGACAATGACGTTTCTCTGGAATCGAACATGGTGCTCCCCGTGGAACAAGTGCTGTCGGGGCTGGGATCACGTAGAATTGTTTCGGTGCAAATGTGTGGCGTTATACAAGGAACAATATCAGACTCATCACTGCTCATTTCACTCCAACACCCAACGAGATGTCGCCTGTAGACTTCGGTAACCGTGGAGACTGTCTGTCAAGAGAGCTAGCCACGTTCCGTCTGGAAAGCCGCATGACACTGTTTAGATTTTCAAATATTTTGTAAAAATCTTAAAAAATGTAATTCATCTAAATATAACTACGGAAGTGTAATGACAACCCAAGGGGTTTGCTAGAGAATTGTGGGTAGGCTGGAGGAAAAGTTTTACACTGCTGACTGAGACACCAAACCTTGAGTTTGAATCCTTGGAGGCTCAGATATTATTTTCAGAATACTGTATGCGTGGCCACTTTCAAATTGCTTGGTTTCAAGTCTTTCCCAAATCCTAAGCATCCTAAATTAATACCTAACCTTGACCTGCCCGAACCCAACAGCAATATTTAACCTTAATAACTATCACAAATCTTAACACCAAGAACTTTTCCGTGTTCACATTCTGCCGTTCATCTCCTCCTGAGCTGACACGGAATCCTAACGTGAGCGGTGAGATCACGTTGCACTGACACACACTCACACTGTGAGTCATCGCAGCGAATGAGAGACCAGGGCCATGTTAATAATATTATACAGCTTAGCACAGCAGATCTGCTAGCCATCAATCAATCTACACTGCACACCACTCTGTGAGTGTGTGTGTGTTTTTCTGTTTGCACCTATAGCATATACCGTACGTGTGGGAAGAGCTACATCCAGAGATAATTGGTGATATTCTCTCTTTTTTCTTTTTCTTTTTTACAATTGCAGCTATTATGAAGTTCGCCTAATAGGCAATTACCTCTAATCCCGAAAAAAGGGGTGAGATAGCGAGAGAAGGGAGTGAGAGGGAGAGAGAGAATTTGAAAGGGAGACAATGGTGGAGAAAGGGATGAAGATGGAGGGAGGGAGGGAAAGAGGGAGGGAGTTCATTCCTCCAACGAGACTGCAACCTAGAGAATAAGGTGTCATCTCACCATAGTGCCCTGGTTAATGTAGTGTACTATATCGGGAATAGGGTGTCATCTCTCCATAGGGTTCAAGTAAAATTAATGTACTATATAGGGAATAGTGTCATCTCTCCGCAGGGCTCTGGTTAAAGTAGTGTACTATGTAAGAAATATGGTGTAATCTCTCCATAGTGTTCAAGTTAAAGTAGTGTACTATGTAGGGAATAGGGTGTAATCTCTCCAAAGGCTGCAAGTTAAAATAGTGTACTATATAGGGAATACGGTGTCTTCTCTCCATAGTGTTTAAGTTAAAGAAGTGTACTATATAGGGAATAGGGTGTTTTATCTCCCTAGGGCTCAGGTTAAAGTAGTGTACTATATTGGGAATAGGGTGTCTTTTTTCCATAGTGCTCAGGTTAAAGTAGTGTACTATATTGGGAATAGGGTGTCTTCTATCCATAGGGCTCAGGTTAAAGTAGTGTACTATATTGGGAATAGGGTGTCTTCTTTCCATAGGGCTCAGTTTAAAGTAGTGTACTATATAGGGAATAGGGTGTCTTCTTTCCATAGGTCTCAGGTTAAAGTAGTGTAATATATAGGGAATAGGGTGTCTTCTTTCCATAGGGCTCAGGTTAAAGTAGTGTACTATATTGGGAATAGGGTGTCTTCTTTCCATAGAGCTCAGGTTAAAGTAGTGTACTATATTGGGAATAGGGTGTCTTCTTTCCATAGGGCTAAGGTTAAAGTAGTGTACTATATAGGGCAAGAACAGTCGTCAGACACACACTCACTCCAGGGTGGTATAATAATAGAAACCTACCACTGGTGTGTGTACCTGTGATCGAGTGCAAGTGTGCATGCCTGTTTGTGTGTGGGTGTGTTTGTGTGTGGGTGTTTGTTTTTGTGCATGTTCTGTGTTGTAGTTAGTTTCCATAGAGACCAGTTTATTAACCTGTTGAAGGACTGAGGTGCTGGTGAACTCAGAGTTAACTTAGTTATAATGCTATAAACAGGACAGCCATTTAGTTAGATAAGGGATAATAGACATAAATCAAAGATAACAGGGCAATATTGAAAGAAAGGCAGGAGGGAGAAAGGAAGAAAATCAAAGACAACCACCCACACCGTACCTCATTAAATCCTGTCAAGAGACAGAGAGAGTAAGAGAGTGAGAGAGAAGGAAATACAAGGGACAGAAACAGAGAAAGGGAGAGTTAAGATGACAGAGAGAGAGAGAGAGAGAAAGAGATACCAGAGAGAGACCAGAGAGAAAGAAAGAGAGAGGAAAAGACAAGGGACAGAAACAGAGAAAGAGAAAGGGAGAGTCGAGAGACATAGAGAAAGAGAAACAGAGAGATGGAGTGATGGATGGAAAAGGAGGGAGGGAGAGATGGAGAGAGGGGAGGGAGGGGGATGGAAATCTGACAGAGATGGAGAGTTGAAGAGAGAAATAAAGAAAAAGAAGAGAAGGCTTCAGAATTCATATGCCTAGCGGCTCAGAGGCGATTCTGACAGAGAAAAGGTTTTGTCCAATATAATCTGTCAACGTTCGCCAAGTAGTCTTTTGTAGTAGTATAACCACAACAAAGCTAGAATCAGTCATTCATTTAGATGTTTTGTTATTTAGCTGACACTCTTCTATAGTGACTTACAGTACAGTTCTTATATTCATCTTTTGGTCGCCACGCGGGAGAACCCCACACAACAGTCCTGGTAGATTAAATATCAAATCAATTAAAGATAAAGTCAATATCAGGAAATCAAGCCGATGGAGAAAAGACAAATGACAAAATGGTGACATCCCACACCAACAGACTAATTATATCATCCCACCCTAACAGACGAATGGTGTCATCCCACTCTGACAGACGAATGGTACCATCCCATCCCAACAGCAGATGATTTCATCCTACCCCACAGACGACCGGTATCATCCCACCTCAACAGACGAATGATATCATCCCACCCCAACTGACAAATGGTGTCATCCCACCCGACAGACGAATGGTGTCATCCCACCCGACAGACGAATGGTGTCATCCCACCCGACAGACGAATGGTGTCATCCCACCCGACAGACGAATGGTGTCATCCCACCCGACAAACGAATGGTGTCATCCCACCCCGACAGACGAATGGTGTCATCCCACCCGACAGACGAATGGTGTCATCCCACCCGACAGACGAATGGTGTCGTCCCACCCGACAGACGAATGGTGTCATCCCACCCGACAGACGAATGGTGTCATCCCACCCGACCGACGAATGGTGTCATCCCACCCGACAGACGAATGGTGTCATCCCACCCGACAGACGAATGGTGTCATCCCACCCGACAGACGAATGGTGTCATCCCACCCGACAGGCGAATGGTGTCATCCCACCCGACAGACGAATGGTGTCATCTCACCCTGACGTACGAATGGAGTCATTCCACCCTGACAGACAGATAGTGTGCCTCAGTCAATACAGATAATAATCTTAGTAGACTGCTGATTGGTAAGATCATAATTCTCTAGACAGCTAATTGGCCTGTTCACTTCTCTCTAAGCGTCTAATTGGCCAGCTCATCCTCCTCAGGAGTGTTACATTATACTCCTGGGAATTTATCTGCAAGTTTTTAGGTTTTTATTTATTGTTGGTTCTCAACCTCACATTATTAGGGTATGACATAACACAAAACAGTCCTCTTTTCTTGGTCAAAGCATGTGGATCTATACACACACACACACACACACACACATACAAGATACAGACGTTACAAAATGCACAAACACACTTAATGAATATATACAGTACATTCAGTTTGTTTTCTACCTAAAAGACTAATTTCCTGGAGGTTGGAGAGCACAACACAACTCCTACCAACCATAGAATGGATGAGAATGTAAACACTGATGGGACATCAATATGTATGAAGCCTCATCAGTCTGACCTCAACAGGAGAAGGGGCTTTTCAAGAGTTTCTGCAATTCTGTGGCTTTGTTATTCCTCTCTGTCGCTTACTCTCTCTCTTTTATCTGTCTCACTCACTGCCTTTTATCTGTCTCACTCACTGCCTTTTATCTGTCTTACTCACTGCCTTTTATCTGTCTCACTCACTGTCTTCTATCGGTCTCACTCACTGTCTTTCATCTGTCTCACTCACTGTCTATTATCTGTCTCACTCACTGCCTTCTATCTGTCGCACTTACTGCCTTTTATCTGTCTCACTCACTGTCTTTTATCTGTCTCACTCACTGCCTTCTATCTGTCTCACTCACTGTCTTTTATCTGTCTCATTTCATGTCTCTCAGTTCTATCCATTTCTCTTTCTCTATCCGCTGTCTATCGGTCTCTTTCACAGACTCTCTCTTTCACTCACACACACACACACACACACACTCTTCCTCCTTACCTAAAAACCACAGGGGAATCAGGTTCCCCATTTGCATGATTTGAGTGTCTGGCAGGAATTCACTACAATTAGCATAATTTATAGAAGTCGACACGCGCACGTACACTCGTGGGTGGAAGAGAAATCACAGGGTTTTGTTTCGCTAACAAATCCCCCCTCAGCTGCCAACTCCTGTTAATATTGCATTTCTAGCCACACACACACCCATAGACTCAGTCCTGCGCCAGAGCCTTCAGACAATCCAAGCAACTCAGAATGTAGAGGAAGGAAGAGGGAGAACAAATAGAGAGACTGGCGGATAATGACTTTCCAAGCTCTTTATTTGGAGTTCTTAACTAAATAATTGTTACATCATTCAATGTTCCATCTTCAATGTTCCATCTTACTTTAAAAATAGACTGTCAAATGTGTGTGTGTGTGTGTGTATTTCTATGTTGCTCAACGTAAGGCCAAATCTTTTCTGTGACACTTAATTCTCTTTGTTTGTGTCATCATCACGGCACTGACAGCATCACGGCCCTGACCCCATCATGGCCCTGACGCCATCACGGCCCTGACGCATCAGGGCCGTGATCAAAACACAGTGCATTGTTTTGCTTCAGAATTTCACATATTGTGGTTCAACATTGTGTATGTATGGTATATCAACAGATATTTTTGTAGAATTCACAAAGAACGTGGGAAATACCGAGGGGGTGTGCTAAAACAGCAGTAGGCCTGAAACTAACCTGTGCAAAAGCAGTTATATGTTAAGCTAAAGCAGCCAAGACTGCCAGACACCTGAGCCAACAATACATGTCCATTTCTTACCTATATGTTTGGGAATTCATGTTGTTTTCTATCAGTATCCCCTCTTCATATCTTCTTGTGCACTAAGTCCCATTTTCTCCATAGAACATAAACAGTTTTTCTACCCTGCAGAAAAGGTTTGTCCCAGTTTTTTCTCTAAGAAAACACTTGTGATAGATAGGAAGTTATCAGCGCCGGCTAAGATCAGAAAGAATTGGAGTTGTTTTCCAAGAAGAACCTAAAACTTAGTAAAAGTTGGCACTCATGAATTCATTACAGTGTGGATACAACTTTCTTTTTTAATAAGTTATTTTCTGCTCCCATATCTGTACAGACACTCAGACCCACACACAAGTTGCTTGTTGTGTCACCTTTAGCGGCAGAGAGGACGCATTTTTCATGTTCGCACACACACACTTCTCTCTGTGTGTGTGACCGGTTTCAGGGGTTAGAGGTGCATTCAACAACAGCTGCTGTTCTGGTTGGTTGCTTGCTCTTCGTTCTCAAAGACTTACAGAAAGACATACAGAAGAATAGAACTATACAATATAGAATGGGTATATACACATAGACGCATACACACAGTGAATGCTCATGTATACAGTATCTACTGTTTATTCACTATATTGTGGACTTGTTTTATTGTGTTTATTGGTTGCTTGTCCTTTATTCTGTCCTTCTATCTCCCTTCAATGCACATTAGTGAAAAAATGTCACATTTTCATCAGACCACAAAACCTCCAGCTACCTCCCCAAACAAATGTCTTATGGTTGCCTTTGCATCAAACGGAACTCAAGGTGGGTGTCAGGTCCTGGCGTGGCGGGCTGACCTTGCCAGTGAGATCCAACGTCCTCTCTCCCTCGTTTGGATCACGGACACTCGTTTTGTCGTTTATTACCATCGTCCATTTCCCTCGTCACAGACCCTATTTAAGTTTCTCCTTTCCCAGTGTGTCGTGTGGGTCTTTGTTTGGCGTGTGCCTTAAGTTTCGTTTGTAATTATCCAAGTTATTTTATAAAATGTCCTGGGTTCTCCCTGCGTCAACCATGATGGTGGGTTGAACACAAACAATAAACAACAGAAACAATGACTCACGTTTAGAGTCTACAACTTGTGCTGCAAAACAACTGGGAACCCTGAAGAACATTTAAATAAAAATAAAAAGTAGCATCTGTTATGAAATTATATGCTTTTTAGTTGGTCTCAGTCTCCAAAAAGTGTATTGATGCATTTCGCATTCTCCTGTTTCTCTAGGGTATAAATAAGAGGTTGTACACATGTAAAATCCCTCTGTCATCCATAATAATGGAAAACACCAGAGACTGTTGATTGTTGGAGACAGATGATTGTTGACCTACACAGATCAGGTTAGGATATAAATAACGCTAAGCACATTCTGGGCAATGTTCAAATAGTTTCAGACGCGGTTGCGGTTTACCAAGCAGAAGAAGCATGTACCTGTTGCCCACGTGTGAGGAAGATAATGATAAGGAGGGTTAGGAAGATAGTGAGGAAGAGGGTATGGAAGGAGAGGGCAGCAAAGAAGAACCAAAGGATCACGTATTCAGAACTGCACAGTAAACTGCAAGAAATATGTCTTCAAGTATATTTATCTTGTTTTCAGGTAAAAATCTAAATCCAATGATCCTTAAAAAAGGTAAATTCTTCGTAAAAAGTCTGTCTACCTGTCTGCCAGTCTGTCTGTCTCCCAGTCTGCCTGTCTGTCTGCCAGTCTGTCTCTCTGCCAGTCTGTCTCTCTGCCAGTCTGTCTGTCTGCCAGCCAGTCTGTCTGTCTGTCTGTCTGCCAGTCTGTCTCTCTATCAGTCGGTCTGCCAGTCTGTCTGCCAGTCTGTCTCTCTTCCAGTCTGTCTGCCAGCCAGTCTGTCTGTCTGTCTGTCTGCCAGTCTGTCTGTCTGTCTGTCTGCCAGTCTGTCTGCCAGTCTGCCTGTCTGTCTGTCTGCCTGTCTGTCTGCCAGTCTGTCTGCCTGCCTGTCTGTCTGTCTGTCTGCCAGTCTGTCTGAGTGTCTGGTTGTCCTGACATTTTTTATAGTAACCATAGTAATGAATGATCTTGAAGGGACCCCGCCTCCCTTATTCCCTCAATATCCCCTTGACCTGAGATCCAGCTGGTCCAAATTAACAGTATACGCCCATCCAACACACACACACACGCGCACACACTGACACACACACACAGATAGATGGTTCAGGTTTGTATTATATGCAGGCAGGGGGTAGGATAAAGTGTTCTGCGTGTTTATTCATCTACATTATGCTGTAGTCCTTACATCCAGAGAGACCCGACCTTCACTTTTATTAGAAGGCTTCTTTAATCTTCACACCCCACCCCCACCCTGCATTCTCCTCCTCCACCTAAAAAAGCAATTCATCTATTTTTCCAATAACGTTCCTACTGGGACAATTATATCTGGTTCTCAATAACACACACACACACACACACACACAGATACACACAACCTAAGGTCTGGAAATAGATGAGCATCAATGAAGGTATTGGGAACAGGTTGCAAATGAGTAAATGCACACCCACACACAAAGATTGATTGATAGCAATGCCATCCAGTGTTGCTAATGTGTTCCTATAATGTATGTTCTATTCTTTTTTTAAGTCATAGTCGTGTCATCTTCCAACTGGTCCAAAAATCCATGTGGAGAAGAGAGGATGGAGAGGCGATGTGACGGAGGGAAAGGCGGAGGATGAAGGGAGCGGGTGTGGGAGACGGAGACGTGAGAGGTGGAGAAAGAAGAATGGAGAAGGAGACGAGTGAGGATGGAGAGGTGGAGGAGTGAGTGGAGGGGGAGAGTGGAATGGGGTAGAGGGATTTTTCAATGATTAATGAGGTTTCATTCACGGATTAACAGAAGTGCAGAAACACATGAGAAATGCAACATGATTCAGCCCAGCAAACCACAACAACAGCCCATACACTGGAACACGCGAACAACACAGAAGGGAACGCAACACGTGCAGTAAACAGTCTATGATGTGATACTGTACTGTCCAAAGAACCTTAAACTAGGAATTATGCTAATGGTGCATTATGCCAATTAAGTGTCTAGTCTATTCTAGGTAAGAGTTTCTTTGAGATCAACAAGACTTTTTACGAGATTAAAAAAAGAAACAGTAACATGAGAATCAAAATAGTCTACCGTTACCTTTCGGCGAGCGACTCCGTAACCGCAGATACTGCCCCAGATCAGTTCGGTGGGAATCCGCAGACCAATCTGAATTGAAAAACATTAACACTAAGAAAACAGTAGTCTGCTAGCTGGCATTCTAAGTCCATTTATTGACGTTTAACTGGCTAGCTTAGCAGCGTGACATTACATATTGTTTAAACTACGTTAGCTACCTAATGTTATACCAAGGCTAGTTTTCGTGACTTTCAAATATACTGCAGATTGATGAACAAAAAACCTAGATATGAATGTGTATGTTGACGCTTTGTTCCATTTGTACCATTCCAATGGGACAGTACTCAAGATGGGAACCATTCCAATGGGACAGTACTCAAGATGGGAACCATTCCAATGGTACAGTACTCAAGATGGGACCATTCCAATGAGACAGTACTCAAGATGGGAACCATTCCAATGAGACAGTACTCAAGATGGGAACCATTCCAATGGGACGTTACTCAAGATAGGAATCATTCTAATGGGACAGCACTCAAGATGGGAACCATTCCAATGAGAAGGTACTCAAGATGGAAACCATTACAATGAGACAGTACTCAAGATGGGAACCATTCCAATGGGACAGTACTCAAGATGGGAACCATTTCAATGTGACAGTACTCAAGATGGGAACCATTCCAATGGGACCGTACTCAAGATGGGAACCATTCTAATGGGACAGTACTCAAGATAGGAATCATTCTAATGGGACAGTACTCAAGATGGGAACCATTCCAATGGGACAGTACTCAAGATGGGAACCATTCCAATGAGACAGTACTCAAGATGGGAACCATTCCAATGGGACAGTACTCAAGATGGGAACCTTTTCAATGGGATAGTACTCAAGATGGGAACCATTCCAATGAGACAGTACTCAAGATGGGAACCATTCCAATGGGACAGTACTCAAGATGGGAACCTTTTCAATGGGACAGTACTCAAGATGGGAACCATTCCAATGGGATTGTACTGTAGTTCGAAGGAATCTGACTGTAATATAGTTAGCATTTTAGAATGATGCCCTTCATTTTAAAACGTTAGTAACATAATAGCTGAGCTTTGCTGAGAAGTCCACATAAAAATAAGTCACTTAGACACGCAAAACAGATATTTTACAATGAACAAGGTTTTGCATTTGGAAATATTTGTTGGCCAATTAAATTCTATGATTGTTGCATGTTGCGCTTTCACCAGACATCGTCACAGGTTTCAAAACTGTTGGGAATAAACAGAACCGTGTGGCAGTATGAATTATCCCTTCATGACAGAGATAGTGGAGCTCCAGCCACATCTAGACAGACGTGAAGCTATGACTCTTGTAGTCCGGCTGGGCTATCTCTTAGCTCCATGCGCTAGTTATTCTCTGCATCAGAAAAGAAGAAACATAATATTTTACATTATAATGTATATTGTAAGTCTGACATATTGTGGACCAGCTGAGTCAGCACATCCATCACAAAAGGAAATACAGCCGTCAGCAGAAGGGAAGGTTATCAGAGTCCACACACACACAACCAGATGCGCACATCGCTCCCACTCACCAACCCACACGCACACACACATACGTACACAGACACACATCTTCCATACAAATTCATGCATACACTGTGCTCACACACTTCCCCTACATCCACAACAGCATGTTATAATGAGACCAATACCAATTTTAAACCACACACACCCGAGCCCACGCAAATATATGCACACACACTCACACACAGTCATGTAAGATATCAATGTTATTTAATGCATCCGTAAGTGATGATAAAGTGCCCGGAGAGTACTAGGAGTGACTGGGTGATATTTCAGACTCAGTGTGTGTGTGTGAGTGTGTGTGTGCGCGTGTGTGTAATGTGATTTCACAGCTCATGTTAGTATTCGACATTTGTCAAGGGGAGATGAATTTCTGCATGTTGTGATGGGGATAAACGTCTATACACGAAGTGAAGGAAATAGGGCAAAAGTCTACAAGGGAATTAAAAAAATTTAGTAATTTTAAGATTACGTTTTAAGATTAGGGTTACGTATTAAGGTTAAGGTTAGGGATTAATGTCAGGATTTATTTTTAAGGTTAAGGTTAGGTATTAAGGTTAAATACACATTTTAGGTTGCGATAACAACTTATTTGTTTGCGATAACAACTTACTTCTCAGTTAACTCTTGAAACATCAGACCAAGAAAGGTCTTCATGCACTATAAAAAATGTATCATCTTCTATATACCACAAATGTCCTTACTTTTATAACCTTGTATTGTAGACAATAACAGTAATTACATATGAATAACAGGAACTATGTGTTATGTGCAAGAAGTTTATGTATACTGTGGTCTCGAGAGGGCAGGTCACAGAGTAGTAGGCAGGAACCGTTTCATATATCCTTAATGAGATATCGTGGCACCTGGCACAGAAGCGAGGACACGGCATGCATTTCCGGCGTACGTAACCAAGACTCTGTGTGAATCATTGTTTAAGTTTCCGGTCGCCACCGCTCCTCCTGTTTGTTGTTTTTGTTAGACGAGTTGAAGCGGTGTTGTTTCCCTGAGCTTCCTGTCCTGCCTTACCCTCAACCGCGAGTCTATGTGAATACAGGCGTCAAGTACTTCAGGGCACTCCAAGTGAATTTGAAAATGGATGCATTTGGGGTTTTTGTGGGGTCAGGGGGGCGGGGACTCTGTATTTCAGCACTTTGGATTTGAAATGATGCAATGCATGTCGAATTGAGGCGCAGCTTCAGTGGAACAGCCTGTCAGAGCATCACCGGGAACGATCCTCGCCGTCTGGTGAGGCCACGCATTGCAGACCTCAGGCAACCGTTGCATGCAGAGGATACGGGACACGACACTCTCCAAGCTAACCTGTTTCAACCCTTTTGGAAATTAAAATGGAGGGAATGTTTAACAACTCTGCTGTAGATTTGACTCATCAGATATGAAATGATCTTGAATTAAAGACGTCTGCGCTGTAATCCAACTGTTATTGTATCATCTAAAATCTACAGGATTGTATCTACAAGCGTTACCAGGATGAACATCCAATACACACATACAGTGCCGAGAACAAGTATTTGATACACTGCCAATTTTACATGCTTTACTTACATAGCATGTAGAGGTCAGTATTTTATCATAGGTACACTTCAACTGTGAGAGACGGATTCTGAAACAAAAATCCAGAAAATCACATTGTATGATTTTTAAGTAAATATCTTGCATTTTAATGCATGACATAAGTACTTGATCACCTATCAACCAGTAAGAATTCTGGCTCTCACAGAACTGTTAGTTTGTCTTTAAGAAACCTTCCTGTTCTCCACACATTACCTGAATTAACTGCACCTGTTTGAACTCGTTGCCTGTAGAAAAGACCCCTGTCCACACACTCAATCAAACCTCTCCACAATGGCCAAGACCAGAGAGCTGTGTAAGGACATCAGGGATAAAATTGTAGACCTGCACAAGGCTGGGATGGGCTACAAGACAATAGGCAAGCAGCTTGGTGGGAAGGCAACAACTGTTGGCGCAATTATTAGAAAATGGAAGAAGTTCAAGATGACGGTTAATCACCCTCAGTTTGGGGCTCCATGCAAGATCTCACCTCATGGGGCATCAATGATCATGAGGAAGATCAGCCCAGAACTACACTGCAGGACCTGGTCAATGACCTAAAGAGAGCTGGGACCACAGTCTCAAAGAAAACCATTAGTAACACACTACGCCGTAATGGATTAAAATCCTGCAGCGCACGCAAGGTCCCCCTGCTCAAGGTAGCGCATGTCCAGGCCTGTCTGAAGTTTGCCAATGACCATCTGGATGATCCAGAGGAGGAATGAGAGATGGTCATGTGGTCTGATTGTAAGGGTTCCGATGGAACAGAGTGATGATAGGGACCCAATCGCACGACTAGAGGAATCCTTGGTGGATAAGGATTGTTCAGGAGAGTTTGTGGTACTGATAGGTATATATATATATCCATATATATATATATTGATGAAGGTAGAGAGATCTCCAACTAGAAAATATAGATATGAATATAAGAAGGGCTGGAAGGCCATGTACTGCAGTGTAACGCAGCAGTCAAATAACTAAAGTCCTAGTCTTGGTGAAACTAGTGTAGCACTTAGTTTGAATCGACACTGGGGCGTGGAAAAACAGGAACCTAAGTAGGGATGGTGATTGACTGATGAGGGACAGGTGTGGGACGTTGAGTGGGTGATTGATGACTGGGTGGTAGTGACCGTGATGAGCACATTGCTCAAGGACCACCAGGGGGTGTAATAGAGGCAGAAAAAACAGGACAAGTCAGGGGACACCCTGACACTGATGAGACAAAAATAGAGCTTTTTGGTCTAAACTCCACTCGCCGTGTTTGGAGGAAGAAGAAGGATGAGTACAACCCCAACAACACCATCCCAACCATGAAGCATGGAGGTGGAAACATCAGTCTTTGGGGATGCTTTTCTGCAAAAAGGACAGGACGACTGCACCGCATTGAGGGGAAGATGGATGGGGCTATGTATCGCGAGATCTTGGCCAACAACCTCCTTCCCTCAGTAAGAGCATTGAAGATGGGTCGTGGCTGGATCTTCCAGCATGACAACGACCCAAAACACACAGCCAGGGCAACTAAGGAGTGGCTCCGTAAGAAGCATCTCAAGGTCCTGGAGATCTCCATCTCCAAACATGAACCCAATAGAAAATCTTTTGAGGGAGCTGAAAGTCTGTATTGCCCAGCGACTGCCCCGAAACCTGAAGGATCTGGAGAAGGTCTGTATTGGGGAGTGGGCCAAAATCCCTACTGCAGTGTGTGCAAACCTGGTCAAGAACTACAGGAAACGTATGATCTCTGTAATTGCAGAGAATTGCAATAAATCAGTGCGGTTCTGTTTTGGAGTTTGTGTGTGTCTTCTGGTTTATAAATCAGTGTGATTCTGTCTCGGAGTGTGTGTGTGTGTGTGTGTGTGCGCGTGTCTTTTGGTTGATAAATCAGTGTGATTCTGTCTCGGAGTGTGTGTGTGTGCGTGTCTTCTGGTTGATAAGTCAGTGTGATTCTGTCTCGGAGTGTGTGTGTGTGTGCGCGTGTCTTCTGGTTGATAAATCAGTGTGATTCTGTCTCGGAGTGTGTGTGTGTGCGTGTCTTCTGGTTAATAAGTCAGTGTGATTCTGTCTCGGAGTGTGTGTGTGTGTGCGTGTCTTCTGGTTGATAAATCAGTGTGATTCTTTCTCGGAGTGTGTGTGTGTGTGTGCGTGTCTTCTGGTTGATAAATCAGTATGATTCTGTCTTGGAGTGTGTGTGTGTGTGCGTGTCTTCTGGTTGATAAATCAGTGTGATTTTGTCTCGGAGTGTGTGCGCTGGTTTTATTGCTTTAAGGTAGTGTTATGAAATCCCTGACCCTGCATACTCTCAGCTCAGCCAGTCTAGTCCAATAAAGATGTGGATCGACAGATCTGGAGAGAGATAGACGGAGAGAGAGTTGAAAGAGGGAGAAAGAGAGTGAGAAAGAGTGAGATGGAGAGGGGGAGAGAGGAGGGGGGGGGAGATCTAACAGGCCGAACTGAGAAGCTAACCTCTGAATATCACAAGACCATTTCACAGTCTGCTCCAGTCTATTCTATTTCTGGTTCATTTAATTTCTATTTTATCTATTTAATTCCGTTTCTACTAGTCTTCATAAAAGAGGGATGGGAGATGATGTCTGCACACGAAACAACGCATGATTCCCTTCACAGTGTCCACTTTGCAGACCGGGCTCCTTAGAAAGCAAGTGCACTGCAGAATAACTAGTGTGCCATTTGGGAGCCGACATCTCTACCACAGTGCCACGAATCCCCCTCATAGCCAGACGCTTCCAGTCCCACCAGGAGACCAAGCGATGTCTGGGGACACACAGGGAACTACTGAACAAAGCCTGTGCAATCTGGCAACACGCGCACACACACACACACACACACGTTCACGCACATACAGGCATGCAAAAACAAACACACGTTCACACAAGAGCGCGAGCGTTAACATCTGTATGAGAAGAAGCGTGACGTTCTGCTTCTCCACATCTGCTGCAACAGGACACTTGTCATTGTACAGTGTGTGTGTAGGTGTGACAGTACAGTGTGTGTGTAGGTGTGACAGTACAGAATGTGTGTGAGTGTGTTTTCAGAGGAAACTCACAATGGCATAGTCCAGGCCTCAGCGGCACCAAAGAAGAGGCGAAGTGAGAGTGTTAACTCTCGCTAGCATATGTCCATAATTAGCCCAGTGTGTTTCTATGAGGTTATACAAGACCTACCCGTTGGTACCGAAGCTCCCATTGTGGGAGTGGAGAAATTAGCATCTCACCGTTGAACTCAATTCATGAAGAAAACACAACCTCATTTTTCAAAAACAAATGCTATTACATTACTTTAAGTCGGCCATTCAGGGTAATCTCCCAGCCAGAGGACACTCTGATCATCAAGTTGATATTAAAACTAGGGAAGGTTTGAAACTCTATTATCTAACCCCCCCCTCCTGCCAGACTGACACAAAAGCACACCCTAACTGTGTGAGGCTGAAGGCTTGCAGCATGTTAAGATACACACACCTTCACCTCAACTAAAGGACATCCACACCTTTACCTCAATCAGAGGATACACACACCTTCACCTCATCCAGAGGACACACACACCTTCACCTCAACCAGAGGACACACACACACCTTCAACTCAACCAGAGGATAAACACACCTTCACCTCAACCAGAGGACATCCACACCTTTACCTCAATCAGAGGATACACACACCTTCTCCTCAACCAGAGGATACACACACTTTCCCCTCAACCAGAGGATAAACACACCTTCACCTCAACCAGAGGACATCCACACCTTTACCTCAATCAGAGGATACACACACCTTCTCCTCAACCAGAGAATACACACACTTTCACCTCAATCAGAGGATGTGTTCAGCTATGGTCAGTTTGAGAAAGGTCGACGCCGTGCTATGTTCTGACGGGGGCATGATATGTTCTGACGGGGGCATGATACCAGACACCAACGCTGGTTCTCTTCTCTGTCCTGAATGGGACGTTGGTTCACATCACCGGAGGTGCAGAGGCCTTTCCGGGGAAGATAAGACGAAGAGGTGATGCCTGCTTGTCGTTTCCAAGACATCAGCTTGCAGGGTTAATGGCCTCCGGTAGGGTGACGCAGTGGTAATTAGAAAAGGCAAACGTCTGGGCAGGACTGATGAAGGGGTTTTGTGAACGTGTGTGTCATTGGGGGGTGGGGGGGGTGAGAGAGTATCATTAGGAGTGTGTGTGCGTGAGTGGTGTGTGTGACTGTGTCTCAGTGTCTATGAGTGTGTGAGTGAATGTGTGTCATTACAAGTCTGTGTGAGGGAGAATACATCAGAATCAGAATCACCTTTCATTGCTAAGAACACACACACACACATACACACGCACACACAAACACACACACGCACGCTCATAAACACACACACAAACACACACATATCATTTTACTTGGGGCTGCAAGTGTTGGAACTGATTTCATAAAAAAATACTGAAAGTTGATATAGAATGGTATACAAAGGGTGGTGGGCTTTTAAGACAGACGTATGACTGATCAGTATGTCATGGTACATTATCACATACATTATCATACTCTGGTCAAGATCAACAATCTTTCTCAACCAGAAGGTTATGGTCTCACGCCTGTAATAATGAATAATTTGAGTGGAGTCTGAGATTTTCTTTTTTGGTTGCAATTCCACTGCAATTTCCCGCAGCGACTCCAACTCTGAATACCCTGTAGTCTGGATTCAGGGTGAGAAGAGCTTAAGGACATTAAAGCGTCCTGTCTGGAGGTGTCTCGGTGTGGTCGGGTTTATTAGCCTGCGTGGGAACGATGGTCTGTTGCTCATGGCAACAGCAAGGGGAAACCATCTGCTCAGCTGATTTTTTGGGAAGTTATTGACCTGTATTTCCACCTCTCTCCACCTGGCTGAGGAGGAACTTGGGAAAAGCAGATAGAGCGGTCCGTTTCCTGGCCCAGAGTGGTGTTGGGCCTCGATGGAGGTTAGAGGCCAGACGGTGACCCCCTCTCCCGACTGTACAACGTTGCCCTCTACCCCTGAAGCGGTAACACGGGTGAGAGAGTGTGTCTTATTATTAACGCACGTAAGTGAGTGTGTCATTATTAACACACGTGAGTGAGTGTGTCATTATTAACACACGTGAGAGAGTGTGTATCATTATTAACACACGTGAGAGAGTGTGTGTCATTATTAACACACGTGAGATAGTGTGTGTCATTATTAACACACGTTAGAGTGAGTGTATCATTATTAACACACTTGACAGAGTGTGTGTCATTATTAACACACGTGAGAGTGTGTGTATCATTATTAACACACATTAGAGTGTGAGTATCATTATTAACACACGTGTAAGAGTGTGTTATTAGGAACATGTCTGAAATATTTTGTTTTACTGAGGCTGTGTAACCCTCCCGTCATCAGCTAATCCTGTCATCATCCTCTAATCTTCCCATCATCCTCTAGGCCTCCCATCATCCTCTAATCTGGTCATCATCCTCTATTCCTCCAATCATCCTCTAATCCTCCCATCATCCTCTAGTCCTCCCATCGTCCTCTAATCCTCCCATCCTCCTCTAATCTGGTCATCCTCCTCTAATCCTCCCATCATCCTCTAATCCTGTCATCATCCTCTAGTCCTCCCATTATCCTCTAATCCTGTCATCATCCTCTAATCCTGTCATCATCCTCTAATCCTCTCATCATTCTCTAGTCCAGTCATCTTCAACTGTGGACCTCAAATTATTTTATTAAGAGGAAACCATCAGAACTCCAAAACTTGTAAGTGTTTGTTTGTACAGTGGGGAGAACAAGTATTTGATACACTGCCGATTTTGCAGGTTTTCCTACTTACAAAGCATGTAGAGGTCTGTAATTTTTTATCATAGTTACACTTCAACTGTGAGAGACGGAATTTAAAACATTGTATGATTTTTAAGTAATTAATTTGCATTTTATTGCATGACGTAAGTATTTGATACATCCGAAAAGCAGAACTTAATTTTGGTACAGAAACCTTTGTTTGCAATTACAGAGATCATACGTTTCCTGTAGTTCTTGACCAGGTTTGCACACACTGCAGCAGGGATTTTGGTCCACTCCTCCATACAGACCTTCTCCAGACCCTTCAGGTTTCAGGGCTGTCGCTGGGCAATACAGACTTTTAGCTTCCTCCAAAGATGTTCCATTGGGTTCAGGTCTGAAGACTGACTAGGCCACTCCAGGACCTTGAGAGGCTTCTTACAGAGCCACTCCTTAGTTTCCCTGGCTGTGTGTTTTGGGTGGTTGTCATGCTGGAAGACCCAGCCACGACCTTCAATGCTCTTACTGAGGGAAGGAGGTTGTTGGCCAAGATCTCGCGATACATGGCCCCATCCATCCTCCCCTCATGTGGTGCAGACGTCCTGTCCCCTTTGCAGAAAAGCATCCCCAAAGACTGATGTTTCCACCTCCATGCTTCACGGTTGGGATGGTGTTGTTGGGGTTGTACTCATCCTTCTTCTTCCTCCAAACACGGCGAGTGGAGTTTAGACCAAAAAGCTCTATTTTTGAGGGGTTGAGAGGTTGGAGTCTGTTTGATGGAGTGTGTGGACAGGTGTCTTTTCTACAGGTAACGAGTTCAAACAGGTGCAGTTAATACAGGTAAAGAGTGGAGAACAGGAGGGGTTCTTAAAGAAAACCTAACAAGTCTGTGAGGGACGGAATTCAAATACTTATGTCATGCAATAAAATGCTAATTAATTACTCAAAAATCAAACAATGTGATTTTCTGGATTTTTGTTTTAGATTCCGTCTCTCACAGTTGAAGTGTACTTGTGATAAAAATTACAGACCCCTACATGCTTTGTAAGTAGGAAAACCTGCAAAATCGGCAGTGTATCAAATACTTGTTCTCCCCACTGTATGTGAGTGTGTGTTTGTGTGTACACGTGCATGTGTTCTTCTAAAATGATTCAGTCATTCTAAGTCCTCTGGTGTGGACATCATGACGTCACTACCCAGGCTGCTTCACTTCACTGCTCTTCAAGGCCTGCAACGCGAGCCCAGGGTCATTGATGTTCTCTTTCATACATTGTGCTTCTTCTCCCTCGCTAGAACCTGACGTATGACATCAGTGTGTCTGTAGATATTCCACTTAAAAGTTACTTAAAGCTGTAAGCGATTTGCTGGTGAAGTTAAAATGGTCTTAGGGTTTAAGCAAAACGTATGGTTATGTATTTGTATGAAGTTGGAAGTCTGTATGATAATTACTGGATTAAGAAACTCTTTATCTTTTGCTCGTCCTTTCATGTTCGGTTTTGCTACACACACACACACACACACACGCAAACACACACTCACACACAGATATGCTTCCTCTGCCCATTGATTCTGGCACAGTACACTGTAACCTTCTCTCATTGGCTGCAAGCTCAGTTCTCACACTGTGTCTCTTCCCCCTGTTGTCTAACTATATTAAGACCCTCAAAAGAAATAATGTTTGTGTTTGCGTGTGTGAATGTGTGTGTGCGTGTGTGTGTAGTCAAAATCTTTGTAGGGGAGCGGTAATCCTGGTCTGTCAGAATAATCTGGCTGGTGAACTGATGGATCAGGGTCCACTCTCTGTTGGTTTCACAAAATGTCACAACTGACACCACATCTGAAGGGGGTTGTTTGTGTGTTGCAAGGTACCTGGATTTGTAGTGTGTGTGTTTGGTGAGTATTCATTTGTGTTTGTGTGTATGATATTATGTATGCTACTATGCCATTACTTTGCTGGATTTCCTGTCATCAATTTGTTGACAATAACTCTGTGTGACATACCCTCCCCCTGCTACTGGCACACACACACACACATTTCCATGCACATTATTATTCTGTTTTTCTGATTACGAGTCTGACTATTATCCATTTATTGCATACTTTTCATTTCCTGAAGGTTAGCGGCCGTCCTGTCAGCTGATAAGGGTAATTTGAGGGAAAACTGGATTGTTTTTTCCCCTCTGTGTCCACAAGGCACCCTATTCCCTATTTAGTCCCATTTGGTCCTGGCCAGAAGTTATTAAATAATCACATACACATAGGGTGTAATTTGGGATGTCACCACTATACTTTCACTGTATCCTTTGTGTGGTTTTAGTGTCACCTTGTGGACATAAAGAGCATTGCATTTTATGATTTCCACAGAATTGCTCCACCTCCCTAAAGCCTGTATTTAGGCAGTACAGAAGTGTTCCATGACTGATACTATACTTTGACATTATAGTGATTTTATTTGTGATTGCATTTACAACAGTACAATATCTCTGACATTACAAATGTACAATAATGGTTTCCTGTTAGGATTCAGAATTATATTTGTGTTAAACCAGAGTTCATCAAATCTCTCCATTGCTTCCTCTGACTCAAAGATTATAATGATACACACACTGACAGTAACAACAGTCCTTAACGGGAAGTGATGTCAGAGTGGATTGTTGCTCTGAAAGTATAGACTTCCTGTTGTTTTTGTTCTCAGAGGTCAATGCCAGCCAGATAATGAGTCCTGCTATCTGCTGTCAGATACAGCCACCCCCCACATAGTTCATATATTAAACCAGCAGTTTCTCTTGTGTTTCTTCTAGCTGGGCACATGTGTTTTAGTGTCGAATAGGGTCTCAGTTGTCCAGGGAATATTACTGGACCGGCTGGTTCCTGCCTGCAACATTTCTGCTCTCATTTCGTGATGAAAGGTACATTACAAATGCCATACATTATTCTTGTGCTTTCTAGTAAGAAAACATGTTATTTTTTCACGCTGGTCATCATTTAACCAACTGAATGAGTTTTAGATCCTACTGAAATATATTGAAAATGATCAATGAACAGAGAAGAGGAACATATGCAGGCTGTTTTCAATTTTTTTTAAACCACTTTCCCCAGTATGAGTGCTCCACCAATTGCAGTCAGCCATTTTGAAACATTTTTAAAAGCAGCCATGCTTTGCTTAACGCAGGTAAGACACTCACTATGTGCCTGAAATGTTCTTGTTCTCTAAAAAATCTATAGGTTCTAACTTTTTGGGTACTAAAGACATTTCGGGGCCTTTTGTCTTCTCATTTCTACTTCTCTCTCTCAGGAGTCATGACGGAGTGGTCTCGTTCATCTGCAAGACCCTGCTGTGCTTTGCCAGCGTTTGGCTGTTGTTTGACCCATGTAAAGTGTTTACAGCCGAAACAGAATCATGAATACTCTCTAGTACAGACTTTGTTGTCATGTCACATCTTCTGTGATGTCTAAAACCATAGTGTGTGTGTCCATGGGTGCATGTGTGTGTGCATCTGTGCATGCCTGCGTTTTTGTGTGTGCACTTGCCTGTGTGTGTGTTTGTGTGTGTGTGTGCCCATGTCTGTGTGTCTGTGTGTTTGAGTTTGTGTGTGTGTGTGTGCACATGTCTGTGTGTGCGCTTCTCCATAATTCATATATTATGTATTGCCTCCTAAATTAGGTTAGTGCATATTTAATTATTTATGTACTCTCTTTTACTGGCCCTAGTGACTAATTTATCCAGAGTTTTGAAAATGCAAATTTCCTCTCTGATCTACGTGGAAAGTTTGAGGGATTTAAAGCCTGGTGTTTTGAAGTTTGTGTCCTTGGCTATCTAGAAACTGCCTTGTAGTTTCTTGTTGATGCTTTCCAAAATATGCTATAATAGAGAGTAGGAAAAGTTCATTGACAAGTAGAAGTGTCTGTCTGTCTGGTTATATGTGTGCACAGTTAAACAGTTGGATAAAACCCTGTTGTGAGATTTTCTCAATCCCCTGATTGTTCAAAAGCTGTATTATATTTAAGTATTATGTTTAGGTCAAACCTTATAACTGGGGGTATGAATGTAGGTAAGGGATAGGTTTATGTTGAAAGTTGGAGATTTGTGATTAATAAGGATTGTGTTCAGGTTTAGGGAAATATTATTTTTCCCCGGGCATGTTTAAAAACCAATTGACCGACAAAGATGGTAAAACATGCGCAAGTCTCAGGCCATAGGTAGGGGAAATAATTCAGTGTTTGGTTTCTACCATTTCCTCTGAAACAAAGATAACGTTTTCATTATAAAAGGAGGTCAGGTGTAGTTTGTATTAACTCGATAGGTGGCAGTGTTAACCCCATTTGTGTTCCACGCATGTTCACTAGGCAGGACTGACGTCGTTTAATTTTAACAAGGAATCAAAATCGACTGCCGAAAAAATAAATAGTCGATCAACGAAATGTCGGATAAACAAAGTGGGCAAAAAAGGTATCACGAAACTCACATTGAATTCCTCGTTGTGACTTCATTGTGAATCAAAGCACACGTTGTTGCTGCGTAATACTTTTGTGTTTTGCATTTGGATAGGTTAAACAAAGCTACACGATTTTTAACACGGCTAGCTAAGGACTGTGTTCTATCTTGTTACCGCAGCTCTTTGCTAGCTAGCCAGTTTGTTTAGATTTAGCCAGTTTGTGATATTTCATACAAAATGTGTCGCTAAACGTATTATTTCTTATTATTATTTGCAATACTTGATGTTCTGTTTTAGTGCTAAAATAGCAGCGGGGGCCGTGGTGTGTGTCGAAAGCGAGATCAAAGGCGATGTCACTATTGGTAAGCGAATATCCAGTTGAGATTTAGTTGAGTAAAAGTCTGTCTTTAGTAGAGTGGTTCTGAAATCTCTCTCGGGGACCCCCAGCCGTCTCACAATTGTGTTACAGCCCTGACTTTGCTTACCTTAATCATTTGATTCCCCAGGAAAGCTCGGAGAACCACGGCCCTAGTAAATCAAGTTTCCATTGAGTTTCCCTCAATGCAGTACTTTGCAGTTTTCGAAGATGATTCAAGTTTAGGCTACAACATGCCATGTATGGTTCTTGCAGGTGCCAGAACGGTGGTACATCCCAAAGCCCGCATCATAGCGGAGGCTGGACCCATAGTTATCGGAGAGGGAAACCTCATTGAAGAACAAGCGGTCATCATTAATAGGTGACCTTGATGTGGAACTAGAGGGCTGTAATCTGGTCCCCTCGTCTCACTCCTGTTTTATCTCTCAGGTCTCTTCTCTCTCGTCGTCTCTCCCTTTATCACTCTCCCGTCTGTCTTCATCAGTACATTTTATTTTTATTTCCGTCCTCTGTCTTTCCTCTGGATATAAAGGTCTGCATTATATTGATTAAAGCCTGTTGCTTGTCATTTACCAGTTACCCAGAGAATATCACCCATGATGGTGAGGGAGTGGAGCCTAAAACGATGACCATTGGAATCAACAACGTGTTTGAAGTAGGGTGCAGTATCCTTTCAGGAAACATCTGTACTCGCATGAAATCAGCCTTTGTGTGTTTGGCCAATGGTCTTGTTGTGAACATGCTTCCCTCTGTGACGTTTGACCATCTTTAACCAACCGCTGTCAGTGTCTCAGGCATTGAAGATTGGGGACAACAATGTCATTGAATCCAAAGGTAAGGATTTGTGGGAACCATCACTGAAAATGACTGACTGTTGGGATTTGTGGGAACTGTCACTGAAAATGACTGACTGTTGGGATTTCTGGGAACTGTCACTGAAAATGACTGACTGTTGGGATTTCTGGGAACTGTCACTGAAAATGACTGACTGTTGGGATTTGTGGGAACTGTCACTGAAAATGTATAACTTGAATATTCCATTTCCTGCTTCTAACCTGCATGTAATTCTGACCTTAACATGTGTAGTACTATGCATTGTTATATGCTTCCAAAGTAGCAGAAGGCATGTTAGTTATGGTTATATAAATAAATCCAGTGTTTAATAATGCCAACTCTGCTTTTTGAGTTTCAAATGATTATGGAAAGGTTTTCTAAAATAATTCTCTGCAGAAACAATAAATAAAGGGGGAGATTGTTACCAGTTAAATGTAACCTTTGACCCTTCAAGCCACTCTGGGCAGGAACGTGATCCTGACCTCGGGTTGTATCATCGGAGCCTGTTGCCAGGTCAACACCTGTGAGGTAATTCCTGAAAACACGGTCATCTACGGCTCAGGGTGTCAGAGACGTGTGCAGACTGAGAGACCACAAGTAAGTACAAACTGGTGGACCATCATTCATCTCATAGCCTAAACCCTACTACCTAAAGCCAAGCTTGAACAAACTGGTGGACCGTCATTCATCTCATAGCCTAAACCCTACTACCTAAAGCCAAGCTTGAACAAACTGGTGGACCGTCATTCATCTCATAGCCTAAACCCTACTACCTAAAGCCAAGCTTGAACAAACTGGTGGACCATCATTCATCTAATAACCTAAGCTTGAACCAAAACAAATCTTTACATTTCCCCAAAATGCTAGTTACACCTTTAAAGTTGGAATAAAGTATTTTTCCCAAAAAATGTTGTGAGGACCAAATTGCCAGTAAAACCAGGCTCTCTCTCACAAACACACACACAACTTGACTAATGTCTCTAATGTCTACCAAACTGCTGTATTCACCATCGGACCTTGAACAACATGTATTTGTGTTCATGTCTTCTTCAGCCTCAGACTCTTCAGCTAGACTTTCTGATGAAGATCCTTCCTAATTACCATCATCTGAAGAAGACCATCAAAGCCGCATCCAGTGCCACACCTGCCAAAAACTAAATTGTCTACTAGAAGACAAAAACAAACCACGTCCTCCTTCCAAGACAAAAACATACCACTTCATCCACCAAGTGAAGGAAAACCTTTAGTGCATATAATGTACTTCTTCTACTTGAAACTAGGCTTTCAGAAGACACTGAATGATCCTCTATTGCCCAGGAGTGCATTCATTCCATGAACCAAAACGCTTCAGATTTAAAACATTCCTTCAAAGGGAACAAAAGAGGAAGCACCTACCTTAATTAGTAGCAATGAAAATGTTGTAAAAACACAAGAATGTTTTTGCCACTTAAACGTGCTTGTTGTGAAGTAATAACCCCCTGCATTCCACAATCAGTATTTATCATCTGAGCTGACCCAGGATCCAAGAGGCTAGTTCTGCACCTGAACTGTCTCACTAGTACAGCATACACATTTTTCCTGCAGACATTAGAGTGGAATGCTATCTTATGTACCGACTGTATTACTGTGGTGTAAATGCTTTTCGATACCATTGTTATAAAAATGATTGAAAAAAGTGTGTTGCTTTGAGACTCGAGGTATTGCTGCTATAACTCAAATCAGAAATACTAATTGTGTGTCCCAGTTTCCTCTGAAGTGTGTATTATTTACAACCAGAAAAATACGAATGCCAAGTTTTTCAAGCCGCAATTCTGAATATATACTTTCATGCATGTGCGCTTGATTAATAGACTATGGAGGAAAATAGTTTTGCTTCAAGTAAACGTAGGCAAATGCTCTGGTGCGTTTCGTTTGCTTTGTGCCACTGTCAATAATGAACCCAAAAGTAACTTTAACAGACCACACTGGTAAATACCACACTAATTACGGTCTCAATTGATAATTTCCTTTAGACACGCTAATACTATTCATTCGCGTTTACTTGGCAACAACCCGAACATAAAAACACTTGCACCGGTAGAAAACAGAATGCATGCTTTGTCAACTGTCCACCAAAGCTGGTCGTTCTTTGCAGGACACCCCAGGTGCATAAACAGCAAAGTTATTATACGGGTTTTTTTAACAGCAAAGTAACCATTCTAGAAGGTTGTAGATTGTTAGCGACAGATATCAAACATTATTTTCCAACGGTTTTCAATAAGCGAGACATATCTTGCATTTTAAGTAGCAGTATTTCTAAGCCTGTACTATACTTACGCGTTTTATCCAGCTACAGGTGGAATCACTAGTTTCTTGAACTAAATGTTCAGGTAGCTTAATAACAGCAACGTAACTCCAAATCCGTAAAACTAACTTACTTCTTGGCCGTTTTGTCTTGCTAAACTGCTGTACTCCAAAGGCGATTAGTAAAACATATGTATCCCGTATGATTGATCACTTATTACCACGCACAAAAAAATATATATATATTTATAGCAACGACTTTCTTTCAAATACGTTGTACTGTAGACTATTCCGGAACAAACATCCATGGTTCAATAGCAAGATATACGATCACTTTCAAAACGTAATCATTACATTCAGGCCCACAAACCATTGTGCCGCTTATTATAAAGTTGTCTAGCATGCAGATCATTTAAAGGCCCCGCGGAGTGGGGAGCCGGACTCTGGCAGGGCCGGAAGTAACAGCTGTGGTAGACATTTAGAAAGAGAAAATACATCTTCACACATCTTACATTTATTACTACACTTGCTGATGTGACAATCGCTAAAAGACATCGGTCGGTACACCATGGCCCATTCAGACCAATTCTGGATCAGTACATTTGAACCGGCCGTGTCTTAAACTGCTGGACCACAGATGTTAATGTTGGTTGTGATTGCACATTTATTTAAAACATTTAAAAACGATCATTTCATCCACTGAGGTGGTCGCGAAGATCCAAGGTGCATTCACCAGGTCACAACCTTTCAAAATATTCAGGTATACTCTGGTGTTACTGAAAGAGATCCTATTTGAGAATGAACCTGTTCTCACATTGAAATGCGTACGGCTTATTGCGGATTCTGGCAAGAGTTAACCCGGTCTTCGCCTCTGGTTTTTCTTTGCGTTACTCACCTCATTTAAGTAGGATTTGATGTGTCACTACTTGACTTAATTGGTAGGCCCTTGCCCCCAGACACCCTGGACTACTATTACAACCCTAAATGATTGTGTTGACTGTGGAGCATAATGCCCCCATCAGAGAACCAAGACAAGGAGCGTGTTTGTCCCATCACTTTATTGTGTGCAGCTGTTAGAAAGGCCCCGGCAAAATGCACTGTGTAACATTGGTCTCCAGTAGTGACGAACGCCTCAGAAGAAAACAGTCGCCAACTGACCCCAGTATCTGAGAGCATCAGGGTTTTGTGGGTACGACTTGTAAAGTCAGTATTCTGTTTTTCTTCTCCATAGAATGTAATATCACAATGTGTTATAACAAAAGCAGTATTTCAGATGTCTGAAGGGCTCGTGAACAAACAAGACCTGTTTGTTCATCGGCTGAATTAGATGCTGGTCCAGAACTAAATCCTGCACCAACTTGCATCTCTCCTGGGCCACACTTGCCATCGGTGACGCCCGTCGTAAACTACCACTGGGACGAACAACCGCAGGTGACACAGTAAAAAGAAAAAAGAAACTTCACACACATCAGCCAAATCACACACCGTCTATGGCGTCACACTGTGAGATCAACACGACGTTATAACACAAAGAGTTGCACATTTTCTGTAGCTTTACCCAAATCAACCCAAGTGTTTTTCATTCCCAAAACCAAGGCATTTGCTGAGGTATATACCAGCCGGGATTTTGGAAAAACCTAGAAATTAGTAGAAAAATGACCAGCATTTGGCCAGCATCAGTCCCACTGTCTACAACCAAAGGCTGTAGCACCACCTCAATGCAATTTGGCTTTGTGTTTTTTCACAAGCACACTTCCAATCAGTCATCTCCAGTCTCACCTCTACCAAACATCTTCCCTTCCTCATCCCCTCCCCTTTAATGGAGGATGAGGACGGGATGAGGGAGGCACGTCAACGCCACTGAGACACGGGCATAGCCTCCTGGTCGTAGTTTCGGCGAAACACTGCAAAATGTATTTCAGGTGAAAACAAACTACAAAAACTCCCAGGTCCCTCCTCTTCCTCCTCGGGGCCAGGAGAGAGAAGTTGGGAGGAGTTCAAACAGGAAGTATCATCACTTCTTGGCGGGAACACCCTCTGAGTAATCCTCCAGGACTCCGGCCAGATGATCGTTGTGCGTCTTGAAGCGTCTCTTCTTCTGTCCGCCCGGCTTCTTCCGTTTCACTGGTAACTACAGCAACCAAAATACCAGACGGCCAATCACAGAGCGGCTTACTAAATCACAGACATGCACAAAGGCCTGCATGCTGCTAGCATGGGTGTAGACTCCAAAATGGAGGTCAGGGACGTGGAATAACTCCAGGGCAGGAGACTCACCACTTTCTTGGGTCCAGTGTCTTGCATGGAGGAGATGCCCTGTCTCTTCAGGTAGTCCTCGATCTTCTCGTCATCCATGGAGTCCACTGGGATGCTGCGCCACAGCTTGGTGAACTCTGGGGGGAGAGACGGACACCTGAGGCTCTGTGTCCCAAACCCAACCCCACTGCCTAAGTGTGTAATACTACTTTACCCAGAGGTGGTTGGTGGGAACCGGAGGGGCGTTCCACAGCCTCAGGCAGGGCGATAGTACTGGGTAGGACATTTTTTGTTTTCCTATTTACATTTTATTAAATCTAAGTCTGATTTCATTATGAGGGGTTTTAGATCAATTTCTTTAACTAGCTGAAAACAAGGTGGCTGTAGTGACATGAGCTAACCACCAGGGGGAACCATTAGGGTAGTTGGTAAACACAAAGCAGACTAGTGCGCATTAAGCACCGAAAAACTAAATTACTTTATTCAATTGCAATTTAGCATTCTATAACTCATTTCTGTAATGCCATGGCAATATTCACAAAATTACAGTAAAAAATAAACAACTACAATTATAATATTTCTAGAGCTTTCTGAAGTGGTATGACAACTTCTGGCCTACATTGTGACAATTACGATTTAATTATAATGGAATATAAAGAAGGATAATAATTAGAAATAATTAGAATTATACATTTGAGCTATTTTCATCCAATACATGCAGTGACGTGTTATACAAACAAGGATTTAAAAATATGTTTTACTGAGTGTTTTTGAGCTTCAAGTGAGAGAAACCATACCTATGCTCTCACATTCTGTAACAAAAGGAGAGAAACCCTACCAATGCTCCTTTTCCAGAGCATGCCAATAGAAATAAACTATACCCAATGCTCTCACCTTTACCCACCACAAATGAAACTAAGGAAGAGAGACCATACAATGCTATATTATGACTGGAGAACTAAAGAAGGAATACCATGTAGATGATTTAACGCTCTTAACACACATATACTGCAACTGCAAATTAACATTAACAGTAGAGAGCCATACCCCTGCCCTTATCTACTTTGAACTGGATGTGTTTAATGGTGTTAACTCAATTGAGTAGTGAACCATACCGCTGCCCTCACCTTCATCTACTGTGAACTGGCAGTGTTTGTCATTGTAGAACAAAATCTTCTTCTTGTCTGGTCTGGTCACAAAAATGATCTGGTCTCCTAAAACCTGTGTCGGAAAAAATATTTTTACCCCAAACCAAAAAAGGTACAGGAAAGAACCAGGTGAGAGTAATGTGTATGTGTTTAACTCACTGCATGATACACGTGGTGGCTGTTACCTGCATAATTATCAGACCCTTTCATGCTGCATTCAAAAGCATTAAAAAGACCTTCAGAACTACACAAACAATGACACTATCGTCACAATGACCACCAAGAAATGACTTGGTAAATACGTCTCAAAGTAATACAATTGTAAACCGAGCAGCGGTCCAAACTAAACATTTAGCTGTTATGCTGCTCACAACTGGAATTAACTACCAGAATATCTTGTTCTTCCCCGAAACGTACCTGTGACTGTGCACTTTAACTTCACCACAATGTAGCCTTGCAGCTTTATAGCTTCCTCTTGGAATCTACTATGAAACCAGTTATGTTTATATTTAGTATTAGTTTTATGTTTTGGTTTATTTTTCTTAGTAATGCACATTTAATTCCTTATACGTATGAATTCTGATTTTTAATTAACTTGCTTGCATTCAAAACATTCCTCAGCTATAACGGAATGGAGCTTCTTACTCTCAATATCCTCCACTAGTCTTAAACAGATGTAAAACTTGGTTTAAAACATTTAGTAACTGAATATATATACACACACTGTGTGTTTGGGTACAGTGTGTGTGAGTACCTTCAGGGCCTTGTTTGGGTACAGTGTGTGTGAGTACCTTCAGGGCCTTGTTTGGGTACAGTGTGTGTGAGTACCTTCAGGGCCTTGTTTGGGTACAGTGTGTGTGAGTACCTTCAGGGCCTTGTTTGGGTACAGTGTGTGTGAGTACCTTCAG
>JACXGK010005539.1:9412-32685 GCA_016801125.1 Novumbra hubbsi | reverse complement strand
GTCAGGTGAGCCTCCTTTATAAATCCCTGGTGTCAGGTGAGCCTCCTTTATAAATCCCTGGCGTCAGGCAGGTCCGCGGCTCACATGAAAATGATGGATCACCAGATGTCTATTATCCAACTGAGGGAGAATCGCCCCTCATTAATCACCGTCTACAGACCAGGCCCCTGCGTCAAAAAGCACCAAGAGGCAATTTAGATCATTAAGGAGTCTGTGATTCATGGTGTTTGATGGTCCTTCCGGTTGCCTCCAACATCCCGATAAAACAGGCTTCTCTTCTGTAAGAAAGGCAATCCATTCAATCCATCTCATGTTGCAATGGACTATCATGCACGCCATGCATTTTTATATTCCATAGAAGTGGCTCAAACAAATCCCAGTCTCTTTCCTAATGTCTCACAGAATACCTTCCTCGTAGATGTAGGCAACCTTTACCATTACCACGGTAAAGGTTAAGACATTACAGCCTATTAAGAAGGCTGTACTGAGAAAAACGCCTAGGTTACTCCTATATTCCAACCTATCTAACTGAGGAACCATAAATGTCTGTGGGCCTCGCCAATGATATTGTTTTCCATTGAAATATTAAATAGATGCTCTGGTTAAAACATTGCTGCGATTTGTAACTCTTCCCTGCAAGGCCAACCGCAACCATTCCAGGTATTAATACAGCCAAACGGTGTTAGCATCAGAGCGACTCAGAGTCCCTTTGCATGTGGTGAGGCCTGCAAATGGAGAGACGTGTCACGACCACTCTTGTCAGTCTCTCGTCAGTCTCTCATTGGTCTCACGGTTAATTAGCCATCTTCCTGTTTTTCTGAATGTGAGGCAGAGGGGTGGTTGATCATTTAGACTTCCCAGAAAACCCTCATGACCACCCAAAGCCTACGTGGTCTCAACCCTCTAGGACTTTGTAACTACCGGCTGATCATCGGTAACCTATAAGGAAATGCGAAATGTCTCATTCCGCACACGACTAGACAACACGGCTAAGCCCAGCGTAACCCAAATAGGAGGATTACAGGGCAAGGCAGTACGGATAATTGTAGGGACACACAGAGATTTTAGGGTGCAAATCACATGTACCTCAGAGCCCAAACATCCGGGGACACCCTGATGGGAATTGCTGAGTGGATCGTATCTGACGGTTCTACTGGATCGGCACACGCGTCCCACAGCGGCGGATCGGAGACTCTGGCGCGTTCTGACGTCTGCCTGTTTTTCTACGGCCGTGCCCAGAGGCCAGCCTGAATGACAGATGACATTGAGGTCAGGCTGGCGGGACATCTAGCCAGACTGTGGACTGGCCTAGGACCAATCAGGGCTCCCCTGCTGATCTCTAACCTAGCAGAGCTCGTTTAGAAAGACATCTCATTTTGTAATGTTGTTTGACCACCCTGGGATATTTCAAATCCGCCCGTGCTTAGCTAAAATTCTACTGGTCCAGAGTTTGGCTCAGGTTATCGGGTTTAGCTAAGAAGGCTAAAATAAGACCTCCAAGATATGCAGAGTAATCAAATCGAGCCTTTAGCCTACGAGCCATTTAAGGGCAGCACATGCTTACACTTGCATTATCCCGTTCTAGGAATTTAGTGTTCCACTTTAGGGTGATAGCATCGAACTATCAGGGAATAGGAATAGAATAGGCCCTTTCTGCATAATGCACTTCTGCCACTGCTTGTGTGTGTGAGTTTGTGCTGGAGCCCACAGAGATACAGTCCAAGGTTAATCTGTCGCTGCTGGAAGCTCTTGTCCTCACCAGGCTCCGTTGGCCCCAGGCCCTCAACCTGACAAGTGTGTCAGCAAATGGCACAGCACTGCACCCTCACGCGAATCCACAACACTGGTATGCACCACCCACCCTGCCATCTCGCACCCTGCCCCACCCATCCTGCCATGCCCACCCTGCCATCCTGCCACGCCCACCCTGCCATCCTGCCACGCCCCCAATGCCACACCGCAGCGCTGTTGTCCTGCCTGCTTGTCTCTTCGGTGAAATCACAGGGCCCATCTGTGTTATTAATAAGGTTCCTGTATTAAACAGTTCAGGCAGAAAGTTGAGAGTTTAAATAGCGTATGAACATTCACTGGTGTGATTAATTGAAGTGACACCCGGCTGAGGTTTCACTTCAATTAATCACATGTGCTTTAGTAGCACACCTCAATGCATTGAAGAGGTTAACACCCTGCTAATCAAAGATAAGGTAATTTAGTACCATACGCGTGGCTAGGACACACAGCACACTACAGTGTAATTCGTAAACAAGACTTAAACATACATTTCCCACAAAACATGCTCGGAGGCACAGACTGATATTATAGGATCCAATGCTGGGTACAGCATGTTCAGACTTGGTGGATTCCATCTGTCAATATGGACTATTTACAGAACATCAATGGATAGGACGATGATCACATGGCCAGTTATTGTGTTAACGCCGGTCATCCCCTCAGATACAGACTTATCTAACGGAAAGAGAAATGACACGATACACTGTAAACGCAAATGTTATGGTCTGTTTTTAACTAAAATGTTGGTAGACTTCAAAGAGACAACGCCCTTCATTTGACATGATGTTGTAAATCGGTTAGTTTAAAACAGGAGCAGATTCAAGTATTCATGGATAATAATGAATCCACAAACCTCCACTCAAAACAAACAAACCCGCATCAGATCCTGAGACAATTTGATGCCAATTTATTGACCGCAAAAAAACCAACGTACCAATAGTAATTTCAACCTTTTTTCTAGCTAGACTGAGAAATTGGAGATCACCGTGGATGTTCTCACACCACACACCATGCAGGACCTTGTTTTGGACTGGAAACATCTACTCACTGAATGACCGTGAAGACCCCAAGTTCATTGTCGTCCGTCTCCATGTCCGGGTCCATGGTTAATATCAGGCCCTCAGCGCCACACTCGGTTCCCTCTCTTTCCTCGTTCTCGTTGGGTTGGACACCCGATCCACCGGAGGTTCACTCCCTCACTGCTTTCTCGGGACCCTGGAACGTCCGTCTGATCCGCGCTCGGACAGGGGCTCTCGTCGCCGACTGACTGACTGACTGAGGCCGGGCTGAACCGCGGGGGCTTGTGCTCACGCACCGCAGCCGTGCCTGAGTCCGAGGGAGAGAGATACGCCCCCCGGGGGGTGAGACCCGGCCAGTCTCTTCTGCCTCAGTAATGAAACAACATCACATTCCGGGCCACCGCACCAGAAAGCAGTGAGGGATCAATGGGGAGCAGCTGGAAACCAATGGGTGGCCGTGCCGGTGCACCGCAGGACTGGGGCCAGGATAGAGATGGAAAATCCAGTGGAAGTCAGCGTTTCCCGTGGGCTCATGCCCCCGTTCGCCGGGCACCGCCCAGGTCAGGTGGGCTATTTGTGGGAGACCACGCCGCTTCTCGTAGACGCGCAGGGAACTTTCCACCGCAACCAAGGCGCCAGTGAGAGAAAAAGATACGCGTTAGGGTCGCGCCCCCGAAACGTCGATGACCCGGGTGAGGCACTCGTCCACAGCCGGGCTTGAGAATCACGTGCATAAACAGCTGTTTTACAGTCCACCCCGGCCACCTTTACCTCCCCTCGCAGACACCTTTCAGACCCCAACCACACATTGCCGAAGGGAGAAAACAGGATTAATGGTTAGGGTCCTGGTGATTATAAATTAATGTTCTATCCATTATACTATGAGCCAAAAGATTTCTATTCATCATTAAAGTGGGTGGAAATCTGGTGTTGGTATTAAATGAATGAATTAAGGAAATCTGTTGTATTATATATTGCGTTCAGATTATCAGATTGTCAGGGCAGCGTTCTCCCTTAAAGCTGCGCCATTTAATACAGATTAGGATAGTTCAAGCTGGATTATGCTGATCTGAGGCTCTCATGCGTGAACGGCATACGCAGTCCTCCGTTAGTTAGGAAGAGCGGCACGTGTGTTTCTGCCCCAGCGAGTGAAGAAAATGAGATTACATAACAGATCTGCTGTTGTTTAGGTTTCGGACAGCGGTCGATGAGTACCGAGCAGTTATGTTATGATTAACGTGTTGAATGGGTAGATACGAGCTCATAATCCCCGAGTTTCTTCACACCCCACAGGGAGCGTAACGACCCTCACGTGTTATATAACACTTCTACACACAAACCCACAACACACACTCGCTCTTTTTTTTCCTCATTAGAATAAAGTTGATGATAGTCCTATGGCCTGCTATGAGGTGGAAAAATATTCTCCCCCCCCGTGTGACACAAATACTTGACATGAGCACATCCAGTCACGTGGCCTGTCACGGGCCCCTCGGCCACAGGACAACGCGTCAGTGGTCAGCACTTCAGCACGACCCGCCCCACGGCACACACCATTTAGAGAAATAAGGGGGGCGACCCTGCTGATCTTTCCGTAGCTCGAGTTCATTGTCTCTTGTGTCAATACAAAGGGCACCAGTTTTCAGCCTCTTTATGACGAGTCGCCGCGTTGAGGTTTACAAAAGGCTAGCGTGGGAGGAGTGTAGGTGTGATGTCACACCGGCAGCTGTGACTGGTCCGAAATTCGTATTAAAAGACACATACGTATTCGTGGCGGTACACTGATAGCCTCAGAATAGCCATACAATTGTCACCAGCTGCACTCTGGCACGCTGTCCATGTACACTCAGATGTTTCTACACATCAAGACATTCGACTCCCAGAGGGTCTATTAAAACCGTTGTGTGACACATTTAAGTGAGAGGTAGTGGTTTGCATCGAAAGCTGAGTTTATGAAGCAGAACAAACAATAGATGCAGTGATTTGCAGAAGAAGACGGGAGTATATAGCATCACACAGCAACAGCAAAACCAGTATTAATGTAATAAATGCAGCTCCCAGAGAAACAAAGCACTACAAAATGTTATTGATATTTGTATTTGGAAAATGTGCCTCTATTTTTCATTAATAGTGTGATTTCTTTCAAACAGAGAAAGGGAATAATTCTGCACTGGTACATCAAAATTAAAAATACACATGACAAATACTTATGAATCCTCATGTTAGCTATATAGAGATAATTGTTTACAAGTATTAAGAGAAGTTTTGCATTCTTAGCACTGTCAACTGTCCTTTTTATGATAAAATCATTTCTCCAAATAAAACTAAATAAAAATTGTCTTTCATGCATATTAAATGCGTTTCAAACGTAATAACAATTCCAGAAATTGTGCATTTTTTTTTAAAGTATTTTTGAGGTTCTGCTGGGATTTTTACTTTAGATATTTTCCCAGTGAAATTCAGACGCTAAATTGTCAAATCAACTGTCAAATTGCCAAAATAACTGCAAGTATTTAAATGCTTTACTGACGTTAAGCGAAACACATACAATTCTTGCTTTGACAATACTGCAGAATGTTCCCTAAATACATACTAGGCATTCCAAAGCATATAGCAATGTGTGGTGCACGATTAGTTCTTTATGCAAAGAATGTAATGTTTGCAAAAGAGACTAAAATGAATGCACATGCAAACAATAACATTTTGGTTCTCATGTCCCCATCAGATCTCTCTCCAGAACAATGCACCATCCTGATACAGCTCTGGGAGGATAGGATTCACATTGCCCAGCAGTTATCCGTAATGTGGTAGGAAAATCAATGTGGCCATGGAAAGCCAGTAAGGTCAAAAAGCCCGGAGTGTTAATTGGATTGCAGCATGTGCTGGCTGTTGATTGGCTGGGGAAACCTTTTTTAAACATGACTGCCTCAAATGTCAACACTGTGTTTTCTGTCTTGCTTGGCTACCGTGAACTACCTTTTGGCACCAGCCAACTGCCAAGCCCATTGTGCTTTGTTGCCTCTCCAACAGGAGTCTGGATCTTAGTAGTTCCAAAGAATGTTTATAAATCTCCAAAAAGTTCTAAACGTTCAGACTGGTGACATAAAACCCAATGCGCCAAAGCCAGAAAACATGTAGCGTTTGGAAACGTTGCCCTTGGCTCCTTTCATGTTGACATCACATCAACAACTACGACAGAATGCGTGTGAGACTGAAATATGTCGCCAACAACATAGCAGACAATTTCTGTTTCTGAGACATCAGGCAAGTTTGTGTCTACCTGAAAAATGTATAATAATGTATGTGTAATAATTGCTATCTGTTACGACACTCATGTGTTGCATTATCCTATTTCAACTTTGCTGTAGCCATGGAGCCTAACTCGATTAACACAACAACCGATAGCTTCGATCACTTTGTAAATTACATTTTTGAAGAATATTGACGATATAATCTTCATTGACGAACAGCAACAACGCCTTGCATGTCTCGTGCAAAATGGTATAAACTCACATATAGTGAAAATGGTCTAGTACAGCATGAAAGTATCAAAACATTGTACTATAATGAAAATAGTTGGGTTCACCTTGATTGGCGGTGGCAATAAAAAGGTATTGTAAACTATACTTTCAATGCCTTCCTGTCAAAAAGCCCCTTGACCACAGTGGTAAACAAACAAGGTTGTTAGACTACGACGCAAAAAAACCTTGGTGAACTGTCCTATTATTTTTGTGTTGCATTTTGCCTCCACCTAACCAACGACGGTGCCTTGCTCTGGATCTCATCACCAAACTGGAGTAGATGGCAGCGACTCACTAACCTCTGTCCCGCGGCCCGACGATCCTCCCCGGAAACACCAGCACTGGAGGGAATATGTTGTACTTCCATGTTTCGGAATGTCCCCCCTGTCCAAGGTGCGAACGACAAGTAGGAGAAAAACCTGGGATCAACAACTCAGCCCCCTCCATCCAGGAACGGAGGGGAGGGGTGGGGTGGGGGGGGGCTTCTCGTCAAGCCTTTACCGACTGTCCTCGTTGAGACATGATAGTCTGGTGTAAGATCCTATCTGGGGCAAATCCTATTAGCAGCTTGAGGATGTTGAGAAAAAACACCAAAATCAATAGCTGGTGGCCAGTTGTGTTTCAAGGTTCAGCCTGAGTGGAAATGTGAAACTGCCCAGCCTTACCCCGGATGCCAGGGTTGCTTTTGTAAATGGTTAATCTAGAGCTTGTCTGACATCTAAATTGCATTATGCTCTCATCATTAATCCCATTTTCGCCTTCACCATAGAGGCAGAGATTTATCAAGTGTGAGGGCCACTAATCAGAGTGTAACTGTAACCGGATAACCCCTGAACATTCACTGCCGGATAAACAAATTAACATAACCACTCATAGGTTTAGTAAAGATATCATATATTTCAAGCGAGACTGATATCAACCTATTTAAGTAATTGCAGGTCAGTGTTTCAAAGGCCTCTAATTGGTCTTCAGCAGATGATTCAGCATGCCTGTATTGCTGGCTTGTGACTCAGTTCAAGTACATCGGTGAACGCATCAAGCTGTGACAAGCCTGGCATCTTTTGTCTGCCGTGAATGAAGAAATGGTTCACACCCAGGCCGTTTCATAATTCCTGGAGAGACAGACGTGTAATCCAGACACCAACGCAATCAAATACCAAAACACTTCTTCATCGTTGTGACAAATTCATTTCCCATGACTACATTGGCAGGAGTGTACCAGGACACAGATGACTGTGTATTGAACTGTGATGTTTAGAAGCCGTGGGCTGTAGAGAAAGGCAAGCGTTGTATGAACAGACCCTTCAGATGAATTGTAAGCAAACCAAGACACATTCAACTCCCTAATTGGCTTCTAAAGAAATAACGGGCTTGACATGTGTGAACTTTGGCCAGTACCGGTTCCTTAGCATAATAAAAGGCAATAGAAATGCCACCGCAAACATGTAAACAGACAATTCTTCCATAGGGATGTGGGCTAATTATGTAAAATGCCACCTTTCAAACTCTTAAACTCCTAAATCTCATCTGTAAGAATCTCTTTTTATCTGGGAAAGAACTCAGGGATTTGCATATCGAGCAGGCCTATTTGGAGGAGCTATATATCACACAAAAATAGTTTATACATGCAGTACGTGCCATTGGCTTGTAATACTCACAATTCATAAAATCAGCAAGCACGGCGTTGACACTGGCGTTGTGATAGTTCGGCGCGCATATGGCCTGTCTAGGCCAAGCAACAGCGCAGACAAGTGGCCAGCGATGGAACTACACTGTGTAGACATTGGAAACAAATTGGCCGTCTTGTTTGCTGTGGTTCAACAAGGTTAATATGGAAATACTATTGCATGTGAATCCTTAAACACATAAATAACCTTTGCCCCTATGTCACATCATTAACATCAGGTAAAAAAAAAATTGTTGTAAGTAGCGGGTGAAATTATGCATTGTCATTTTCCTGAAGTGTTCTCTTTTTTTTAATATTGTGGACTTGAGTCAACCTGATAAACCATTGAAGAAAAAAACAACCACACACTCTCTGTCCCGGTTCCCTGGATAATAATAAAGCCCTTCCGACCTCTCTTAGGTAGACAAACAGTACTCAGGTAGGGCTAAGGGGTACTATTAAGCCTATTAAGACATTACAGGGTACTTGTAACTGGTGAGGTACAGCAGTTATCAATCAGCTTTCAGCTTTCAAACCAAATATACAGTGCATCCGAATAATATTCACAGCTTAACTTTTTCAAAAAATGTGGTTACAGCCATATTCCAAAATGGAATAAATACATTTTTCCCCCACAAAATTCTACACACAATACCTCATAATGATAACGTGAAATAAATTTTATTTTTTATTTTTGCAAATCAATTAGAAAAATAAAACCAATGTATATAACCATGTACAGCCTTTGCCATTACACAAAAAATTGAGCTCAGGTACATACTGTTTCTACTGATCATCCTTGAGATGTTTCTACAAATTGATTGGAGTCCACCTGTGGTAAATTCAGTTGATTGGACATGATTTGGAAAGGCACACACTTGTCTCACAGTTACGGTCTCACAGTTGACAGTGCCTGTCAGAGCACAAACCAAGCCATGAAGTCCAAGGAATTGTCTGTAGACCTCTGAGAATGGATTGTATTACAGCACAGATCTAGGGAAGGGTACAGAAAAAAATCCTGCAGCATCGAAGGTCCCAATGAGCACAGTGGCCTCCATCTTACGTAAATGGAGAAAGTTTGGAACCACCTCGACTCTTCCTAGAGTTTGCCGCTAGGCCAATTTGAGCAATGGAAAGGGAAGGGCCTTAGTCAAAGAGGTGACCAAGAACTCGATGGTCACTCTGTCAGAGCTCCGGCGTTGCTCTGTGAAGAGAGGAGAACCTCTAGAGTGGCCAGAAGGAAGCCACTCCTCAGTAAAAGGCACAGCCCGTTTGAAAGGCACCTGAAGGAATCTCAGACAATAAGAAACAAAATTCTCTGGTCTGATGAAACAAAGGTGGAACTCTTTGGCCTGAATGCCAAGTGTCATGTGTGGAGGAAACCAGGCACCGCTCATCACCTGGCCAATACCATCCCTACAGTGAAGCATGGTGGTGGCAGCATCGTGCTGTTGGGTTGTTTTTTAGAGGCAGGAACTGGGAGACTAGTCATGATTGAGGGAATGATGAATGCAGCAAGGTACAGTGACATCCTTGATAGAAACCTGCTTCAGAGCGCTATGGACTCAGACTGTGGCGAAGGTTCATCTTCCAACAGAACAGCAACCCTAAGCACACAGCCAAGATAACAAAGAAGTGGCTTCAGGACAGCTCTGTGAATCTCCTTAAGTGGCCCAGTCAGAGCCCAGACTTTCCTGAACCGATTAAACATCTCTGGAGAGATCTGAAAATGGCTGTGCACCAATGCTTCCAATCTAACCTGATGGAGCTTGAGAGGTCCTGCAAAGGAAAAAGGGAGAAAGTGCCCGGAAATATGTGTGCCAAGCGTGTAGCATCATACTTAAAAAGACTTAAATTGCTGCCAAAGGTGCTTGAGAAAAGGCTGTGAATACTTCTGTACATGTTTATATTTTTGTTCTTAATTTTTGTAAATCTAATAAAAAAATGAAAACACGTTTTTCACTTTGTAATTATGGGGTATTGTGCATATAATTCAGAGGAAACAAATGTATTGAATACATTTTGGAATAATACACTGCTTGAAACTTAAAACACACATCAAGTCTTGCTGAACGAAATAGATTCAAGATCAAAATATTCACCCCCCAACAAAATCTGGGCAGGCTCCTGGGGAGACGACAGATGGTGTCTCTGGCCACATTAGATTTTATGGCATTGTCCGGCACCAAAAGTAACCCAGGGCACAAGGTCTGATGATGGGGCTGAGGATCCCGGTATTGGTAGGTACCGTTGGGTAGCAAGCAGAGGTCAGTGCGACTCTGAAATGAATCCCCAGATCATCACCATCACTGACCCGGCCAGGCTGAATGATGAGGCAGCAAAACATTCACCACGACGTCTCCAGACCTTTTCACATCTGTAACATGGCTGCTGGTTTGCCCAAAAGTATATTGTATAATTGCTTCACTCACTACTTTTTTTGTAAATACAAACCGGTCACCAAATTAGAATTATATATTGTTATGTTTTTGTCCATTACTAGAATATGGAACAAACTCTCTTTTATTTATTTATTTAAATGATTTATAGTAGACATGAAAACAGTCTAAAACCGTCTTAACTCTGCCTTTACCAAATGTGTTTTGAAGGATTATTGTAAAATCGAATAGATTTCGTAGCTAAAGTAGTCTGAGCCTTTCAAACTATGTTTTAAATACAATCCTTTCCAGAACTCCAATGAGGCTTGACCAGATTTTGAGGTATATGCCCTCACGAAACTAGTGGCTGCCAAACTGCCTCATTACACTATCGCAAATGTATTGAAATTTAAATCATTTTTCATCCTATATGTTGATCAAAGGGTGGGAAAGTCATATAGATTTCCAGCACAACCAATATCCTATAGGTTAATAGGAACAAATGGGTGAGAATGTCGTATACATTTCCAGCTCAACCAATACCCTATAGGGTGGTAAGATCAAAGGGTTGGAAAATCAAAGGGTGTATAGTTATCCATAAAGAGGGACTGACATGATAGCAGGTTTAACATCAAAACCTCCTGAGCAAATAAGCAGATCATGCGCAACTCTTATCATCTCTTCCTGTGTCTGTCAGTGGTTTCCAGTATCTGATGAATGTCTGTCAGGGCCACACAGTTCTGGTTTACGAGTTATGCTGTTATGTTATCAGACCTAACTTGTCCCTAGGGTTCCCGCAGGAAGAGACTGGGCCCGTGCCACTATATGCCAAACATCCCAGCAGCAGCTTTACGTCACAGGAAGCGGCTCTGGTGAAGTTTACAAGCTGGTGGGCGAAGTGGCTTGACCGAGAACAATGATGATTTGTTTTGTTTTTTAGATTTGCTCGATCAACATAGTTTGTTTTCGGGAATTTTCATAGGCACTTACGTTCTGATTATTGAATATAAAATATTAAAATGAGTCTTAACATTCCGTGACGTTTTTTTTGTAGACTGTTCTATGGATGTGAAATCATAATTTGTACTTCCATCCGAAGGCGCCTTGAAGTGTATCGTTAGACCGAGTGAGAGTAGAAAGTCTCTAGACCGACGAGCGCATTACTCAGAAGGGCGAAGATTGGTGACGCGCAAGGGGCCACAGTTGTGAAACTGTACCCCCATCTCTAGAAATTCTGAAAAGGAAGAACTAAAGAGAACAATACTAGCACGAATTACTTTCCTGTGTTGTTTATCGGTCGAAAAATCTGTTTTTTGTTCTGCGCGACAGGTAGTCAGATATCTAGTGTGAGAACGAAATACGTAGGAATATGTTTATTCAAGGTAATCGTCCAATCGCTGATTGCTTTATTGAATTAGCCTAGACTGATCTGCGAAACATTAGGCATATTGATATGTCCGCACAAGGGTTGCTGAGCAGTGTTTTCTCATGCTCCTCGCAATCATCCAAGACAATGACCAAACGGAGCCTAAGACCGACCAGAAGTTTGGACCCAGCCTTGATAAGGAACTATGGGGTCGAAACGGGTGGGACTTCGGGTCAAGCAGATTACCAAACCCCCCGTTATTTAAATTCAAATCGTGGCGGGTACCTTCGAGCCTCAGACGAAGACCTCTTTAAATTGGACTCGCGCCTTACAGCGGGAATCAACCCGTGTCCGTCAGCAGCCTCGAGTCTGTCAATTTATTTGGATAGTTCTGGACATTTTGACTACAACCCCAAAGCCACTAAGAGAAGTACTGCCTGGGATTTACCGTTTCTTGCCAAAAGCTCAGTTACTCCGACCGGAAGCACAAGCACTTTATTCTCACCTAGAAAGTGGCTTCAGAAAAAGCCATCTTCATCATTCGTCCCGCAGGCATCCTCTGCGTGGAAGTACGAGGTTAGTAATCGCTAGGCATAAAAGTGTATGTGTTGATATTGATGATGAACATATCGTGGTGATTGGGGAGGTGTAGTTTTTTTTCCTACGGACTTTTGTTGGATATTCGTTTTCTCTTGTCAATAGCTATACAGTCAAGAATTCGATCGATATGAAAATGACAGATTCTGAAATAGGGAGAGGATATACTACAATCCACAACTTAATTTTTTTCAAAATGTTCAAATGTTTTTTGGGGGCAAATTCATATTTGGGCCAATTCTGCCAAGTGAGTGGTCAAGAAGAATTGGAACCGATTCGTTCCGTGGGGTTTCAGTTATCCTGCCAGAACATGTTGTGGTACCCAAACTCGGTAGTCTGTGCCGTAATGTGTCAGGAGAAAAAGGTTTGTGATGTCCGGTTCGGTTCAACGTTAAACTGCAAAAAAGTGTGGTTCAACAGTCCTTCAGACTATCATCCACTGGGTATGGTTCTGTTCTCTCCCAACAATGAAGATAATAGATCAGTCCTGAAAACTTGTGGAGCTCAGAAGTTCCTTCCATAACTGGCTTGGTTGACGTCCGATGTAAAATTCTTAGATATATTCTATTCAACCATTAAAATGTTAGACCTTACAACAAACAAAACAATTTCCAATTAAATACATTCAAAACAAATCCTGCAAATGGAGGATGTAAAACATAACAGATGCCAGTGCTCCGTTATAATTATGCAAACAGGAAAAACATTTTTTTCCCGTCACTCTTTATAAGTACCAATTTGATTTGAACTCTCAGTTCAGCTCTTTTAAATCATCATTAGTCAGCCCATTATACATCGCATCTGCTTTAACTTCAGTCAGTCAATCGAAATGTTACACCAGAATCCGGCAAATACGGCCACAGGAGTCGCCATTCTGAGTACGCACTAGCCATCATGTCAGGACGGATATGAAAAATACAAAAATGGTAGAATGGAAGTGTTTAGAATCCATTAGATAAGGAGTGGCATGCCGTATATTGTTTTTAAAAAGTAAATGTAAAAAAATCACAAACATTCACAAACACAATCAAAGACACATGCAACATGGTCACTAAATATAATTCAATGACACATTTAGAGAACAATTTCAAAACAGCTCTCAAATTTCTAATTTCATTGTGGGGAATGAGCTCACTTTGGCTGTTTAACCTCTTTTGTTTTATATGCTTTGACTATATTTGATTCAAATTCAGTCCTCATGGGACCCCGCAAGTTTTCCTAAAGTTTAAAGACTACCACCATATGGATGCTTCATTCTAGTACTTATCCTTTCCAGACAAAGAGAGAGAAAGCAATATTTTAGCATTTTGTGAGAAAACAATGAGATTATATTTGACTCGATTACCAAATAATCATTGTACATAATTCTAATTTATCAAGCGTTTATTTTCAGCTAACAGCTCAGCCTGCTGCAGCAAATGTCCATGTGGTGGGCTTGGTAAAGGCCTAATCACGGTGTCATGAGACAACCTCCTTAGGGCCTCACGGAATAAAGCATTATCAACGCAGTAAGTGCGCTTAGCTCTAAATTACATTGAACATGACAAGGCACAGCAAAACAAGCCAATTCTTACGAAGACATGTTCAAGCATGACAAAACCTTTCTTGAATGCCTATTAAAACATAATATTTAACATCAAAGTGCTTTTCAAATTAATATTCAGTGGGATAAGGCTAGCCATTAACGCGGAAAGTCATCAGGTTTCCTTGTTGAATGTTTAGGTACTATATATTTAGGGAAATTAACATTTAGAACTCTTAATCAATTATTATAAAAGCTCATGTAAGTTCCTTGAATCGTCCATGAAAGGGAGGCCATCTTGTGACTGCCGTTTTTGAGCCAAATGGAAAGACAAAAGGCATCGTCGTCCATTTTGATTGTCTTCTTTGAATCCTCTCTCGGCCAACAAACACACATTCCTTTGTACCACAATCTCCATCGGACCTCCATGCAAGACTTCCTCAGAATCCATCTTGCTTGGCCGGAAAACTTTGGATTTTTCTGTCCATTTTAATTTCAGGCATTGTTAGTCATGATCCTTTTCATTCTTCATGGTGTCCTTTTCGCACAATGACATTTAAACAGGAGTGCGTGTGCCTCAGAGGCTCCAGTTCACCTTCTCCTGGCATATGCGTATAACTGCAGGACGGCATTATGTTTGTTTTACTTGTTCAAGTCACTGTATAATCACCTAAACACAGTAGCAGTGTCATACTGTGGTCACACAAAATTCAGTTTGGGCTTCTCTCCTATCTACCCCTAGAGACACTATTAATCATAGCCTAGACAGGGACTAACTAGGTCTTCTTTTGGCTACTAAACCATATAGCGATCTTGACATGTTCGTTAAATGGTTTTCAGTTGTTTTCAGCAAATAGTTGCCGGGAAAAACAATGTCTTCCTCGCAATTGCAAAATGTTCCTCTTAGCTCAACAGGTGATTTTCCGTAGAATCTTTAAAACCTCTCCAACCGGGTCACGGCACCATAACTGTGAGAAATACAGCGTTTTCGTATAGTTGTCTCTTTCGTTAATCACGTACCTATTGACAGTCAAGGGAGAGAGTTGAACTTTTATCTAAAATATTGCAGTAAGTGTTGACTCGCGGCTTTCCAAATCAATCCTGCCTATAAGATAATCGGAAGGGTTGCAATTGTCACTGCTAGGTATCACATTGTCTACAAGGTAATTACTGCCACAAGTCGTTCAGTTGTGGGTGTCTGTGCTGTTATACAGTGGTCTAAAACAACAGATCAGCGGCATTACAAATTATGGGTCAAGCATGGTGGGAACTCAGGCCATTTCCTGCTTTTGGAAATCCAGAACAGGAGTTTAGTTACTTTGGGGTGTATAGTACACTGGCTTAAATTGTACAGTGTAGAACATATCTTAACACAGACAGCGCCGTTGACACTGCCTCTAGTGCTAGGAAGATGTGTCTACTTCTGACATTAGTGATCCCACCGGGTGACACTTAGCCATGTTGTTTTGGACCGGTCGCTCCGACTGACCACATTCTTTGGATCCGTTGAGGAGGAAATGGCCTTGTTTGAATGCTGACGTACGGTTTTCCATAAACATGGCCCTGTTTATCTTAAAACAACAAGATATGCAATCCACAGGGACCACGGTGCCTCTTCTACACCCTTTTCAAACCATGACAACACGCTGCCAGACACACCACACCATAACCGGCTTGATTTCTAAAAAAGCATGGCCAGTAAAAAAAAAAAAGGTACAAAGTAAACGAAAAAGTAAAATGTAAATAAAAACAGAATTCAATGATATGCAAATCAAATTAAACCCTTTCTATTAACTAGCAAATAATAGTACAAAGAAAACATACCAAATGTTTGGTAAGCTGAGACATTCTTTTTTTTCTTGAAATGTAAATGCCCGCTTTCAATTGATGCCTGCAACACAGTTTAAGAAAAGAAAATCATTGCGTTCTGTTTTTATTTACATTTACACAACTCTTTTGGAGACTGGGTTGTATTTCTGCTTCCTGTTTACCGGATATTGTTTACCTATCCAGCATGTTTCTGTCATTTTCTCATCATCCCTTTTAAATTGTGGTACCCGTTGCATATTTACATACAATTTAGGGTCTCCTTTGGGGCGTAGTGATAATCACAGTGAAAAGACGTTACTGATGCATGAGTTTGACCCCCTGGATGCATTACATTCATCAGGGCCGGGAGTCCCATGTAAGCGGTGCATATTGGGATGAAACAATCAAGCATGGCGGGGAGGGATGGTCAGTAGGGGTTAATTGGCACATCGCAGACTTGTGACCCCGTATGGCGGATAAATTGCTGATTCAGCTATCCGAGGAAACACCCTGCCAAAATACATCCAATCTGTCATCTATAACGCTACAGCTGGGTTTTGTTCTGGCCCAATTTCAGCAACAAACTAGTCCTTTTACTTTCACCACTTGCTCTGTCGATAAAGCATACCTGCCTAAAAATATGTATAATTAGAAAACCCAGTAGAATGTAGTGTAAGTTCCTATCTTACCGAGTGCCTGAGGATGGTCTAACACCACTGAGGAGGGTCTAAAGCAGGGGTCTCCAAAGCGTTCCACGGAGGGCCGAGTGTCTGCAGGTTTTAGTTTTTTCCTGTAAATTGGTTCCAGGTTCAGACCTAAATAACCAGATGAGGGTAGACCTAACCAATCAGTGACATAATTAATCAATCAAGTACAAGTTGAGAGTGAAAACCTGCAGACACTCGGCCCTCCATGGAACGGTTTGGAGACCCCTGGTCTAAAGCCATTGCTTTAGATATTGTTGTTTTTGTATGTTGCAATGAATAAAAGGCTGAAGGCAGAGCTGTGTTTTTGAGAGCTTGCCCAATACATTAGGGGATGAAGTTATAAATACTGCTCAACTAGTTGACTTGGGGGGGGGGGGGCTTGATATAGTCCTCCCACATTGCCTTGGTCCTAGCAATGCAGCGTGTCCTGATTTATGTGGATGAAAACTACTTGAAGCTCAAGAATGTTGGGAGAGTAATAAGAAAGCGAATGGATCAGGGGTTTCTAACCTTTTTTGGTTACTGTTCCACCAGCTGAATATCTTTCTGTCTGGGGTGCCGTCCGAAGTACCCCCTGTTCATTTTCCCAGTAACCCTATGGTGGCACTAGTTCTCAAATACCCCTACGGTGATGATGCAGCTAGAGTTATTACGTTGTGTAGTTACATAACAAATATTCTGCCTGTGAAAAATCTGTGTTAAATTAGGGCACCATACCAAACTTTGCCATTTGACCCTGCTTTTCTTTTCCCAGTGATTGTCATAAACCAACAAGTGCCAGCTGACTCGGCTCATGTTTTTCTTTTAAGCGTACACTCACTGTATCTGTAATGAATTACAATGAAGTGAATAGCTGAGTCTCAACACAAGCCATTCCATCTACAGAACATTATGAACAACCCATGAAATATTGAATTATTTTTTAAGAAATATAGACATATCAATATTTGTTCATCTTTCAAACAATATCTACAGATAAAGGTGATGTAACCGTAACTGTACCAAAACAATGAATAACAGCTGTTCCCTAATAGTTGTTATTGCCCCCATTGGCTGAAATAACCTCAGTAAGACGTTTCCTCTAACTGTCTACCAGTCTCTGACATCGACTGGGAGAAGGTTTTTCCCACTACTCCATGCATACTTTTTTTCAGATGTGTGATGATGAGGGGTTTCTTGCATGCACAGCTCATTTCAAAAAACCCCATAGGATAAAGATCTGGGCTTTGACCTGGCCATTCTAGAACTCTTTCTTCCTTGACGGATTTACTGGAATGTTTTAGGTCATTGTCATGTTGTATAGTCCACATCCGCTTCAGCTTCAATTTTCAGACAGATGGTTATACATTTTCCTCAAGCAACCTCTGATACAATGAATAATTCGTAGTGGATTCTATGATAGTGAGCTGGCCAGGCCCTGCTGCCGCAAAGCAGCCCCAGACCATGACATTTCCACCCCATTAGGTCCTGAGATGACATTTTATGCATCTTGCGGTCTGCTCATGGGCTGAACTTGCTAGGACGGCCTAACCGGGGCATGTTGGCAGTTGTTTTAAATGTTCTCCAATTGTAAATGGTTTTATGGAGAGTGGAATGGCTGAGGAATGGCTCAAAAAGAGAGAAATTGAGAGTTCTGGAGTGGCCGAGTCAACGCCTGGGTCTTAATCCTCTTGAGCTGCTGTGAGGTGATTTGAAACAGACTGTGTATGCAAGAAACCCCTTAAACATCACACAGCTGAAAACATTCTGTATGGAGGAGTGGGAAAAACTTTCTCCCGTCGATAGCAGAGACTTGTAGACAGTTATGGGAAAAGTCTTATAGAGGTTATTTTAGCCAAAGGGGGCAATACCAGCTATTAGGGCGTAGAGTGTCTTACATTTTTCCTCAGCAGGAAATGGCATCTTTGAAAATCTTTTATTAAATAAATAATAATAATTGTAATTAATAATAATTGTATTTATAGATACTGTTTGAAAGAAGATCAAATATTGAAACCTCCATAATCTTTTCACATGACCGTTCCCTATCAAACAGCGCACTCCTGAGACTTACTTGTTGGAGGGCAGTACTCTACATCCAGTGGTGGTGTTTGCATTGACAAACCATCTGTTTCGGCCTTGTAATTGGTGCATGAGTCACTCCCTATATATAGAATGGACCTATCTGACCATCCCGTTTGGGTTGTCGTTGATGGTTCTGCTATGTCAAGCGTGGAGTCGAGGAAGCGGAGCTAATCTAATTATGGTCCAAAGAACGAAGGATGGAGGCTTTTCTGACATTGTGTCACACTTCCTTGGAGCTCCTCACAGACACCAGCGCCAAAGGGCAGATTAAAACCAGCGGGGCGTTGAACTAGTCTGTGTGCCGACGAGCCTTTTACCGTATTTATTATTTGTGTCCGAGTAACATCATCCCTAAGAAGGCATCCACTGGCGAACTGTTTATTTAATGTAACAGAGATGTATTGAGCGGGGGGGGGCAATATGATCTGGTTTTAATGAAGACCAGGCTCTGGCTTTCTTCATACCACAGTCATCAGCTAGGACTCTGAACAAAAGGCCAGACCCCTCAGAAATGTAATCACTATGCATTTCTATTGAGGTTGAAGAATAACAGGGGGAGCAGTCCTTTGACAGAGGAATCCATGGCGATTTATTATGTCGCTGTGACCAGTGATTTTGCATGCTCTTGATAGCAGCTCTCGGTTTACAACGCCACAGTTTTTGCTAATCCCCGGGGGTTTTGTGCATTGGCACTAGGGTTGTTTAACGTGAAGTAAATGTGTTTTTAATGCATATCCTTCACCATGTTGATCCTGAACTAACTCTGCACAAAGACTTGCTTTTAAATGATGGCATTGGGCATGTTGTCTTGCATTATGGTATTACCCACCTTGACATGCGTTAAGTAGTAAAACACGTGCTATATATGTAAGGTTTTATTGATAGAGGAATTGACTGCGAAGCACCTATATTTGATGTATACATCAAACATCACCTGTTTCTACCTTATTCAGTGCCCATAGACAATAGCCAGGAACATTCCAGATTGTGGGTTAGGTGCCAGCACAACCTTTTGCTTAATTGCTCAAGAATGTTCCGGAAGAGTAGTCCGACCAGACTCCGGTCAAGCCAGCCCAGTTTAGATGAGGTCACTGTACATGGGAGATCCTCCTGGGTCACGTGGACGTCGGCCCATCGACTGGCATGACCTACTGTCAGCACAGTCGTGTGTGTGTGTGTTATGTCCAAGGTGCCTACGTTTTGCCCGTGTGTTCCTGCTCTAAGATACTGCGGTCCGACTCAATTACAAGTAAAGTCAGTTTGACACTGTTTTCCCTGCCGAATGAAACACGGCACCTCGGATCTCTGCTACGAGCCTGCGGTAACCTATTACTCTCTTGTCACAAATGCCGTGTTTGAATTTGAGCCATGCATACACAGCACGGGATTAGTTCCAACGCTCACGTTGGTTGTGGTTAACGCATATGTTTATTGAGGAGTTGATATACTTTTCGTTAGGGAAGATCTAGTCTGACATTAAATACTGGAAAATGACAAATGTTGGAAGAAAATGTATGTAACAAGACTGGTCTCAAATGAAGACACAGCACCTGTATGAGATGTGTGGTGTGTCCTGCAACAAATCCAGCCCCGACCTCTGGTCTCTCCTCAGGACCAAGTAACTGTAGTGTGAAGCTTACCATGGGTTCATAGGCCCGGATCCAAGAGGCAATCAAAAGTGTCCTATGATCTTCTGTTTCTCCACTTCAACTAGATAGTTATCAGCTCCTCGGCGATCGGTGGTTTGCGTAAAGCATGAGGTATGCAAATAAATCAAGCCAGTTTAAGACTATATGGTCTTGAAGTGGGGGGGGGGGGTTGGGGCAAATGAAATGTAGCATTGGTGGTAATTTCAAATCAAATGAATGTATGTTTGAAACAAATGACAATACATTTAAGAAGTTCATTTTGAAAACACTTGTCACGTTGACAATTAGGCGTGCGTTTATTTTTATGGTTTAGAAATGCTGGATTTCCTGTTACAATGGTAGTGACGGTATAACAATAGTCATTATGGCAATTACACTAGTCAGTATGGATGTTGCAATAGTCAGTATTTTCTTTTACGGTAGTCAGTAACACTATTAGAATGGACGTTTACATAGCATTTACTGTATCCCTGTATCGCAATGTTCCAAAACGGGCTAAAATACACAACATGAGTTAGAGAAAATGTGGAACACATGCAACATGTTTCCGACATAAATAAGTTGGTATTTATTCATTATTTCTCCATTCCTCAGTCCCGGGCCCGTCAGGTTAATGTGTTCAGGATGAATTGCAACATCAAAGCCAGAAGACTTCTGCACACCAGAGGGTTACATTTCAAGCCGGATCGTCAGTTAAAAATAGTCGATCTTTACCATGTTAAAAGTAGAAAAGTCTGAAGTGGTGAGGAACTTCCTCAGATGCCTGGTGACTAGGGTGCCTGTTTGTTTGGCTGCTTTTTCAGTATTTATAGTCTTAGTCTGAACTATTTTCTGATACAGTCTTATGAGTTATTTTCTGAGAGCAGTAATATTTTGTCTGGCTTTATTACTGTCTCGGTCTGAGATAAAACCCTCTGGAACTGGTTGGCCCCTAGGCTCATCTGAAAGAGCATAGGGAGCGGTGACACAGAACATTCACGTTATTATGTCATTAGACGCCAACTTACTGTGGCTTCAGATCAGCGTGTTTCTCTCACCGTCTCAACACGGTGTATTAGTGTGGAACGCCTGTATCTATTCAGACCTTATAATCACCTCACTCTCATACAGAACATGTGTAGAGGACGTCACACACGCTTGGCTACCCAGAACCACTTCCTCCCGATTCGGCACGCAGCCTGGCTAAAACCCTGGATCTCAGACACGCCAAGTTGTCAGACCTGGTCGCCAGACCACATTTATACTGGCCATTAGGTAGATTCACCTGACTAAACATCTTCTTTTGGTTTCTGAAGATACTGTGGCTTTGTGGGTCAACTGCAACAAGCTGTTTTTTAAGGACATTTAATTCAATTCAGTCGCTATGGTCAATTCCTGAAAAACAAACCGTATTAAATACTTAAATGGAGAGTAAGTTGTGAACCATCATTTCTTCAAAGGGTCTAGGTAAAGTAGATTTAATTCTTGTTTACAAATTTAAATGGCTTCAGGCATCGGAGGCTTACGTTAATTATTATTTCATGTGGACATTTTCTATTTAGCCACATTCAATTTAATAGCTATGGATTCTTTTCAGTCTATTTTACGTTGATTATAGGATATAAAGTTGCTATCCTCCTGGTAAAGTCTAAAACCTGGAGGACCTTATGAAAACGTGAACATATTGCATATAGGTGACAATTTTTAAGCAAAATTATTGTGAAAGCCACATTAATGACTGTATATTGCTGTGCATTGTGTTAGGCTGTGCATGTTTTGGTTTTGTTATAGACTACTACCAAATGCCATGTTATGAAATTGCATTTCCAGAAACACACGTTTCTTAAAAAATATGTCACGTTTTCGAGTAGTGACCTCACCCATATCACCAACAATCCGTAAAAGGTTTTAATGTTTTACAAGATTAGGATGACTCTATTATTTTTCTTCTAAACCGATTATAAAACTTTTTAGTTGGAAGGACCTTTCGGATAGAAAGTCATGTGATTTCTCCAACAGTACCTTCATCAGGATCGTACAAAATTTATTATTTATATCCATGACACCACTTTCAGTTGGCATATGCAAAAAACGTATATTGTAGTCTTTAAAAAGCACCCTGTATGTTTGTGTTGCCAAGGCCTCTAGAGGGCGACATTTACCAAACGTTACTGTAGCAGCCTATTACTGGCTCATCACAATCGATGCAGATGGGGCTTTCAATAAAAAACATCTGTCTAATCTCAATCGGAAATTGATGCTGTGTTATTTAGGTGGAAGTGTTTCAATGCATGTCGGTTATCAGAGAACACAAATAGAACTAAATAAATATTTTAAAAAGAACAACTAATATGTATCATGAGATACAGAAGACAATTTATGCCTACAATTGTCTACTTACAGCGCGTTGCAGAATTACCGTCAAGTATCATATACGAAACAGCTGACGTTATTACAGCTCCTGTCTGACATCCACCCAGAGCATTGTGTTTAAAGGCGAGAGGAGAATGTTGGGATTTTTTTCCACTCATCCTGTCTGGATGACGGTGAATCTCCAGCTCGCTGGCAGCTCAAACGAATAATGGCTCACTAACTCCTCTGTCTGACCTTCGGTCCAAGGCACTTTCTCCGGGGCGGTGAGAGTCAGAAGCGTGCTTAACACACACACACACACACAGTGTCAGCCATTCATCAGTTCCGTAAAAGACAGCCTAATTTATACTTCCGTCGTTATTAAGTAAATTGAGGTCATCTGATTTTTGCAGAAACCCCCTGTTTAACATACCAAAAGTCGCCTACTGAAAGTGACTTTCACATTTTTTAAAGGATTAATTATGTAAACCTGTGAGTTCTCATTGTCTCCTAGCCCTCCAGAGAAAGGTCAGGGTTCAACAGAATGATTCTGACTGTGAGAGGGAGGCGTGGCTCTGCCTCTGGATGGGAGACTACAGTAGGGTTTGCTCTCTTCCCAATGTTTGGCTGGAATGTCAACGGCATTCCTAAGAGCTCTGGAGAGACGGGTAGAAGGCCTGGAGGAGGAGCAGCCTGCTGGGGACAAGCCTTCACAGACCATGTGCTGCACAGCTCTCACAGGTCGGAACTCTAGTCAAGCTAACATTCTCATTCTATTTTAGAAACCAAAGTTACACCAGCTACCAAAGGGTCCCAAATGGTTCTTAGTGGTTTAGGGGGGGGGGGGGGGGTT
>JACXGK010005538.1:17078-32713 GCA_016801125.1 Novumbra hubbsi | reverse complement strand
TTGGTTTGAATCGACAAGGGGAAGTCGAAAGGCAGGAAGCTAAGTAGGGTGGATAATGAGTTCATGAGGGACAGGTGTGTGGAGAGGCCAGGTGCTTAATGACTGGGAGTGGTTTTGACTGACAGGCGCACCGCGCTCATAGTCCACCAGAGGGTGCAGTTGGACCAGCAGCGCGCAGGTCAGGGTGGAAACCTGACACGTGTCCCCCTGCTGAAGCCAGTACATGTCCAGGCCCGTCTGAAGTTCGCTAGAGAGCATTTGGATGATCTAGAAGAAGATTGGGAGAATGTCATATGGTCAGATGAAACCAAAATAGTACTTTTTGGTAAAAACTCAACTCATAGTGTTTAGAGGACAAAAAATGCTGAGTTGCATCCAAAGAACACCATACCTACTGTGAAGCATGGGGATGGAAACATGCTTTGGGGCTGTTTTTCTGCAAAGGGACCAGGACGACTGATCCGTGTAAAGGACAGAATGAATGGGGCCATGTATTGTGAGATTTTGAGTGAAAACCTCCTTCCATCAGCTAGGGCATTGAAGATGAAACGTGGCTGGGTCTTTCAGCATGACAATGATCCCAAACACACCGCCCGGGCAACGAAGGAGTGGCTTCGTATGAAGCATTTCAGGGTCCTGGAGTGGCCTAGCCAGTCTCCAGATCTAAACCCCATATAAAATCATTGGAGGGAGTTGAAAGTCTGTGTTGCCCAGCAACAGCCCCAAAACATCACTGCTCTAGAGGAGATCTGCATGGAGGAAAAGGCCAAAATACCAGCAACAGTGTGTGACAACCTTGTGAAGACTTACAGAAAGATTTGACCTCTGTCATTGCCAACAAAGGGTATACAACAAAGTATTGAGATAAACTTTTGTTATTGACCAATTACTCCTGTGGTATGAAGGTGAAACTCTAAGCTGGGTCACAGATGCAGAGTAAATAAACCAAGGTGCTTTACTTAAAGGACTTACTTAACATCAAGGCCTTAACACAAAACATGGACCAGGAAAGTAACAACTACCAACAAAACAGTCTTTTATTTACAATGTTCAAAATAACCATACCTTTACTTGAAGTAAAATGACTGAAAAACACAAATGGGAAATAAATGGAATAAATTGCTTTCTTTTTGTGCCATAATTATTGGCACCCCTAGACATTCATGTGAGTAAAATCTGACTGAAGTATATTCCTATTCAAATTACACTTTTTTAAGTTCAGCTGAGTGTTTAAGAACTGTTAAGAACACTTATGTGGTAAGCCATGACTTCCAGTTTCATTGGCATAAAAGTATGAAGTGACACACTCCTATAGTCCCATAGGCCAAATTCCCGTGGTCATCTTTTACTGGTAAAGACCAGATAATACAGCAATGATGTGACAATGACTCCACACACAGTGAGTATGATGCTTCGAGTGGCCAAAGTATCATAGCTGAGGAATTGCAGATATTAGATGGGACAATATCATCAGAAATAATTTATTTAACAAAATTTTCCATGATAGGAAATCTACCTAGTTTGTATTATCAGTATATTATATTGAGAAGTCCAAAGATATTCAACATAATTTTTCTATGAAATGGCCAAATAATAAAATATTGTACTGGCCTTAAACTGTATAGTTCTATAGTTTGTAATGCTTGAGATGAATATTCTCAATTCTCATATTCTAGGAATACTCTGTTTCCTAGAACACACTAGGAAAAATTATATTTTTTCAGAATAACTGCATCAATTAGCTAGACATGCCAAAATTAATTAGCTAGATATGATTTATTCATCCTGCATGATATGTCACGAGAGGGGATTAACTATCAACATGAGAAATACTGAATTTATAGGACTTTGGTTGACCTGCCACTCCTGGGAAGATTATTTAAGTTTGTGATGCGGAAATACATCCTGTTCCTGAAAGTCACTTACTTGGCTTTGTCTTTTCTATAGTTTCATAGAAAGTATTGACACAACCAATTAATTACACAATGTAAATAATGAAACATTTAAATAGCAAACACAAGGAATCGCTTCATCACCAGGTGACAAAAACAACGTAATACTTTCAACATCTGACTTCATTCATCATTGATCAACGTGGACAAGGAAGTTGTGTGCAGAGCTATAAAAAGCGGAAAGATCTGCAATGTGACAACAGATCTGAGGTGTATAACCAGAATTAGAGATCTACATAATGAGAGCTATTTCAGCTATCCTTCTGATCTTCTGTCAGCTGGCCTTTGGTCATGGTAAGTAATCATCATCTGAAACCTGCGTACCAAATTTATTTATTTACTTTTTGAGTAAATCTATTGTCAGTGCACTCTACTAATGTGAGTTGGGTGTCTCCATAGCATGGAACTGTAAGGAAAAGAAGTTCAAGAATCTGCATCAGATTGATGCAGGAATTGGACAAGTGGTTGCTACGGACACAAGTCAAATTCCTTACCTCCTTGTGGGTGATGAATGGATCCGCCTGCCTGGTGCTCTAAATCATATTACTGTGGGACCAGCAGGGATCTGGGGTGTCAATCAGGCCTATGCAATTTACAAGTTTGTGGCCGGGAATTGGGTGCAAGCTGCAGGTATGTGATTGGTTGATTTTAAATACATAAGGAACATGTGTTTATGCCTTCCTGACCACAGTGTCCAGAAGAATAATTTATTTTGACACATTTATCATCATGACATTGTAAGTAATTTGCTAGTAAAAATGCTCTTTGTATGCCTGTGTTGATACTGTTGTCTTCAGGCCTTCTGAAACAGGTGGATGCTGGGGGTGACCCTTTTATTGTTGGGGCCAACATGAACGATAACCCATTCTGTCTGAGTGGTAGTGCCACAGTTGGCTACAAGGGTCCAACTTCACCCCTTCCATGGGCTGGATTGCCAGGATTAGTGAAATACTACAGTTGTGGACCCTTCATGTGCTGGGCTGTTAACAGCAATGATGATATCTTTATAATGAATGTAAGATCTGGGGAAAAGTCAGACAGCAATGTATTTGAGTGGAAGTGTCAGATATTATTTAATAATAAAACCTTGTCTGCAACCCCCCCCAAAAATTGTCTTTGTACACGTTTGCTTCCAGTTAAAGCCAGACTGTCAAAACGGCGGATGGACTCAAATTGGTGGCAAACTTTCCATGATTGAGGTGGCAACTGATGGAAGTGTCTTTGGAGCCAATTCTAATGGTGATGTTTATACCAGGTAAGGTTGATTCCTGTGTATGTTTATGTGGTTACATCTCTTGCCCACTCAACATTAACTCATTTTGAAGTGATTTGTAATGATCTTGGAAGATTCAATTCCCTCTTAATGAAAATTTAGATTTATTTCATTTTTTGGCTTAAATAAAAAAAAATAATGCCATCTTTAATAAAACCTTGTTTCTCTGCCAGTGTGCTTCTGATCGTTGTCACAAATACAATGAGTAATTCTTCTGACTACTAGCAGAGGGCAGAGGGCAGAGGGCCGGGTTTTCCTTCAATATATTGGATATTTAAAGCTTTTTATATTCCCCTCTATTCTGACATCCTATCCTGTCCCTGATTAAGAGAATCAGATCTATATCATAACTGATTAATTGGGTTTATAGTAGAATGTCCACTATCAATGACATACCGTGGGTCCCAAACAAACCCCAATTATGGTACCATTTTAATTAATAAAATGTTCACATTCCTCATTTTGGTTTTAAAGAAATAATCCCTGATTTAGGTATGTTTCTTAGTGAATTAAAGTTTTTATATTTTGGTTGCTACAGACTGAACCCAATTGTTTGTTTGAGTAGTATAATATACATGAAAAATAGAACAAATAAAACGAACCACTGACATGCGTCATAGCAACCAAAACATGAGAACGCATAATGACTGACAACATTTTTATATAAAAAAAAACAACATAATTTCTACTGGTAAATTGTTTATTATGTTATGTTGTTCCTTTAAACGTGTCATGTTTGTAGCAACCAAAATATGAGAAAACTAAAAATCCTTTAATTAACATGTTAATATATAATAGTGCGTAAATGTCTTAAGCCACATGACAACATTATATTATAAACTGGTTATCTGGGCACTAAGTGTTTATTTGCTCATATAAGATGCCCTTTATAAGATTAGAATGTGTTACAAGTAAATATATAAATATAATAAAAAAGTGAGAAGAATTGTGGCCATGTTAGGTCGAGTGTATCACGGCCTTGGCCAGGTTTTCTGTTATCCCGTTTTCTTTCGTTTTGAGTGTGAATGAAGGAATGAACAGAAACACACCTGCTGTTCATTCCCTCATCAGCACCACTGTACCCTGTACTTTTATTTGTGCGCACCGTGTGGTCCAGACCCAATCAGCCAGTTTCCTGTTCCTGTGACACGTGTGCACTGCAGTGTGAGTTTATATATGGTCTACTGCTCTTTTAGCAACACTTCTCCCCTCACGTAACTATGAAAAAACGCAGAGCAAAATCCTCTGGGGAAATGTTCAAAATATTCTAGGTAGGTAGTTAATATCATGGAGTATTGTTAGGCACTTCCATTACCTCTTGGACAGCATATGGACATCCTTCTTGTCTTTGTGTTCCGTATTTATATAAATCTTTACTTGCTTTGAAAATAGATTTTTAAAGCAAGTAAACACTAACTGCCAAAATAGCTTTGCAACATTTTCTCAGTGGCCTAAGAATTTTTGCCAAGTACTGTAAATTAAACAAGAAAATGTTTGCTTATGTTGTTTGTATACTGTCATATGAGGAAATAACACCTCTGCACTCTACATTGACCTGGAAAACAACAGCTTACACCTGTCTATTTCCATGTACATTAAGTTGGTGTTTATCCCCCCTAAAATATTTTGATAACAGGTCATGGCAACTATCTTCGACCATGCTTGGAATGTGATTGTTTTAATCTGAACATGGTTAATTACCTGTAATAAAGGGTGTGCACACATTATTTAATCAAGACAGTTATAGTATTTTATGTAGGCTATGAACATTTAGGTTTTGTATGACATAAATTATATCCTTTCAATCAATGTGTAAATGTAAATGTAAATGATGTATTAAGGGAGATTAATTTGTTAACTAAATGGATGAACACCCACCAATTATTCCAACACAGAGACGGCATCTCAGCCAGTAAACCCGAAGGCACAGGATGGAGCCAAATCCCAATGTGCTTGAAGATAAAGCATGTGACCTATGACCTGGGCAGTCTTTGGGCCATCTCCACGTCTGGCATCACAATGTTGTGCACCAATTAGCCTCTCTTCAGCAGCTGAAGGCCGTCATGGGTCAAATGAGGAGAACATTGTTACTTCTCAATTATGTCACAGCTCATTATGTAATGTTTCCAGCAGATAAAGAATTTAGTTAAAACATGTATTTTTTGTCATATCAATACCAGGGTCTATTTTGATTTGTTTGGCATTGATCTCTCTCTCACACTGCCGTGGAGCAACTCCTCCATGCAGAGTTGCTTTAAATTATTGACATTTGTGGATAATTAAGCTGCTCTTTGTGGGTTCCACCACATCTCAGTAAGGTTTAAGTCTGAGCATAGACTGAGCCACTTTAAAATGTATTTACACCTCCGTTCAAACTTTTGGGGCCTATGATGGCAGTCCTAAAGCCCAAATACAATTTTGAACAAAGCAGCTAAGATAGACAAAAACTCTGTTGCACGATAAACAGTTTAAATTAAAATAACTTGCAAGGAGAGTATAGTGCACTGCCGCCTACTTAACAGTGAAGAGTCTGAAATCATAGTCCTGTTCAATACTTGGGTGGGGACAAGGTATTTGCATAGTCATTCTGTGTACGCAATATTTCAATATTCCTGTTCTAAGCAATTCACCCTAATTGGCAAACTGCCCCAGCTTCCCCCTAAGAATACCTGAACCATGGAATATAGGCATTGTAAATGGCCACATTTCCACAGGACAAAGAACAGACACTGCATCAACAGATGAACAAATAGAAGAACTCAGGGTATCCTCAATACCAATCAGACATCAATAATGTCTGTCACAGTCAGGAAAAGACCAGATCTTTTCTCTCTCTTGTTTGAGAAACAGATGCCTCACAGGTCATCAACTTGCAGCTTAATTAAAGCTGGCCCACTCTGCGCTGCAGCAAGTATAGTAATGATAAAACTGGTTTTCCCTGACAGTAAAGCAAGATAGTGTGGGGTGCATTGCAGAGTTTCTGGACTTAGCACTTATTAATGGACTGGCAACACAATTGTAGTGCAGTAGAAGTTTGTGACAGCTGTGGGACACGTTCTCACATACCACAGCTGTCAACAAATCAGCATCCGGTTTGTAATTCTAGTTTTTATGAATCATACTATCAATAGACCATATTTACAATATGTTTCAATGGCAGGCAGGACATCAAGACATAATCCACAATCTGAAAATCTGAAATACACGTCAATCAATCACATTTATTTATAACGTTTTTTTACATAAGAAGTTGTTACAAAATGCTTTTACAAAACACCCAGCCTGAAACCCCATTGAGCATGCAACTACAGGGTTGAAGCACGGTGGCTAAGAAAAACTCCTTATAAGGGCCGGATTGTAGAAAGAAACCTAGAGAGGAACCAGGCTCAAAGAGTTGACCAGACCTCACTTACCCCAACACAACGGGTTCGAAGGTCATGGCTTCTGCAACCAAGACAAGGTGGGACATTCTATTTTTGAGTCTCTTCTAGAGAAGGAGTGGAAAGTGACTTAATCCCGTTAGACGGCATTGTCTGGTAGCACACAGAAACGAGAAAAGGAGAGATTGAAATGGGTAGAGACTGTCAAATAACAACTTCATGCCGTGGTTGATAACATAATGTTACGGTTCATCGGCATGAGAAGATGCGCAGATCAAATATTATAAATCCTTCTATTTGTTTATTTTTACTAAACTCAAAATCAGCTAAGGCACATAGAGAAGGCCAGAGGCCCCTAGCCATTACCTGACACATGAGGATGGTTACAGAGGATCCGGTTTGTAATTCTAGTTTTTATGAATCATACTGTCAATCGACCACATTTTAGAAGGTACCGTACACTGTTCAGCAATTGTGCAAGTAAAGTAGGCAAAAAAGTATTCAGTCAGCCACCAATTGTGCAAGTTCTCCCACTGAAAAAGATGAGAGAGGCTTGTAATTTTCATCATATGTACACTTCAACTATGACAGACAAAATTAGAAAATTAATCCAGAAAATCACATTGTAGGAGTTTTTATAAATTTAATTGCAAATGATGGTGGAAAATTTTTATTTGGTCAATAACAAAAGTTTATCTCAATACTTTGTTGTATACCCTTTGTTGGCAATGACAGAGGTCAAACGTTAGAAGTTACAGGTCTGTGAGAGCCAGAAATCTTGCTTGTGTCAGGGTTCTGCCCTGACCTGGCTCGGTTTTCTGGTCCTACCACGCCCTCTAGTGGCCGCATTACTCACCTCTGTCACCAAGCACCACGGTCATCAAGCACACAGCCAACTACTCACACCTGTCCCTCATCATCTGATCAGCACCCCTATTTAAGTTCCCGTTCCTCACTCCTTAGTTGCCAGTTCAAACTAAGTGTCATACGAGGTTACACCTACGTCACTGAGTTTTGGCTCCTGCGTTCGTTGCAATTTTGTCTGGATTTAAAGCAATGGCTTTTTTCAACGCTCGTTTCATCTGAGCAACCTCACCGGGAGCTTCATTCATTCTGCACTCCAACCTCCTCCCTCACGTCGCGCATTTGGATCCCCTACCAACCCTCCGTTTCATCCGGATCCCCTTACAGCTTGTTTGTAGGTGACCAAATACTTATTTTCCACCATAATTTGCAAATAAATTCATAACAAATCCTACAATGTGATTTTCAGGATTTTATTTCCTCATTTTGTCTGTCATAGTTGAAGTGTAACTGTGATGAAAATTACAGGCCTCTCATCTTTTTCAGTGGGAGAACTTGCACAATAGGTGGCTGACTAAATACTTTTTGCCCCACTGTACATCCTGTTCCTGACAGTCACCCATATCAGCTTTACGTATTTTTAAATATACATAGAAAATATTGACACAAAACATATACGTCAAATTTAAATACAGAAACATTTAAATAGCAAACACAAGGAATCTATTTATCACCAAGTGACACTCGTAAGAGTGTTGATCACACTCAAACAGATGAGGAAATGTTAATCTACAGCAACTCTTCTGAATTTGTGGACATGCAACAACTTTAGAATCAGTGGCAGACCAGACAATTAATGCAGCCCAGGAATATAAATAATGTAATTACTGTATGTTGGAACACACTGGAATGGTGTGCTTTATATAATGGATTCTGCAAAACCTTAACTAAAATAAGGATGAATAGATAACATTGTTTGAGAAGCTTCCATGAGTATTAATGTGACATTGTGTGAATCAATATAAAAAACCTGGGTTGACATGTAGTGGTTTTTATTGAGAAACACATAGTATAATACAACAGGTAGGCTGTTTTACATCACATTTGGATATGCCTAGGGGTTCACAACAACTATAAGTTGTTTGTAGTAAGAAAATATAAAACCATAAACATAATATCAACAATTTTCTTTCAAAAACTCAAATATCAACCAAAATGTCAATATGGAGTCCCTGTATCAGTGTGGTGGAATATTTACAAAAATCCAACACTAGATCTTGAAATACTGTGGATCTGTGGTCGAGATTGGAAGGCTTATACTTCACAGAAATAAACAAACGCCACGTAATTCTTTGCAGCAGACTGTCCCCTACATTGTGGAAAAAAACGTAAGCTTCCCCAGTCCGTAGTGTCAGGTTTAGTCCAGGAGGTGGAACACAGACACACAAAACAAACTTGACTCACGTAATCCAGTGCAAACATGACAAACAACAAGGATCCAACAAAACAGAACAGAAGAGAGAAAAGAACTAGGTTCCCCAATCAGAGACAACTGCGTACTGCTGTCCCAGATTGGGGAGAAAGAACTGGAAACAGAGTCAGGTCCTGGCGGTGAGCCCCGGGCACATAGAGAAGGCTAGAGGCCCCCAGACAGGACCTGACACCGGAAATATCAATAGAAACGGGTATGCCTTTTGATGCAAATTTGCATCATTTGATTTGGCATCAAATCGTGTGATCTACATTGATCACAGTAACACTCTGAGCATGCGTGTACATTTTTCCATTGTACATTGTGAGAGTGGGGATGGCCCATGCTTAGCCTATGCTTGCCCACTACCGCAAACACGACAAGGGAGAACGCAGTGTGAAGCAAGAAGTTACACCAATCAACATGAAATTAAATCCCCACACAAATAATATGCAATTTAGCAAGATGCTTTATTCGTAGATAATACATTATAGGAAGTCATCTTCCAAAATTGAATTACACATAGTTTTGTTGCAGTTCTTTCTGTTGCACCTAATGACCAGACGCCACTATGCAGAATTATTTATCAGTATCATTTAAAACATATCAAACTTAGTATATCAAACATTATTGCCCATTTCTGTTCCCAAGTACATGGGGTTAACAGGATTACTCCTTTTCAAGAAGTAAAACAGACCAGTTACATCCATAAAGTGTCAGGGTTCCACCCTGACCCAACACAGTTCTGGTCCTACCACCCCCTCTAGTGGCCAGTGGCTGCATCTCTCACTACTGTCACAAGCACTACTGTCACTAAGCACACGCCCAACTACGCACACCTGTTCCTCATCTCTCATCAGCACCCCTATTTAAGTTCCTGTTGCTCACTCCCTGGTTGCCATTTCAAACAAAGTCCCACACGAGGCTACGTCGCCCGCTACGTCGCCCGCTACGTCGCCCGCTACGTCGCCCGCTACGTCGCCCGCTACGTCGCCCGCTACGTCGTAGGGGTTAGACGCAAGGACATAGAATGTATAGGAAGACAGGTTTATGGCCTTTTAGCTGGACCCACAGATGCAGACAAGGAGGAGGATGGAACCAAGAGCTAGCCGAGGTCAGATCTACTGGCGCCAGCCTACCCCCTCAACTGTCTTTTTTGTCGGCCTCCGAGATCACCATGGGGCCCCACGGACAGTGAGGGGGTCTGCAAGAAGGGACACGCCCACCCAGGAAGCACACTCAACCAATTCTATCCAATGACTGAGGGGTGGGAGGGGCTGTACATAAGCTAGGTCCAGGTGAAAGAGAGTCAGATCTGTTTCTGCTGTACGGCGGAGACTGATCTCCAGATAATTATCTGTAATAAAGGTGTTTACTTTGGAAAGACTTTGACCGTGTGGACATTCTCTGATTCGGACTCGGGGGAAGTAGAATTGAACTCTACACCTTGTCTTACATCAAAGTGTCCAACATTTGTGAATGGTGGTCGATCCGGTACCAGTCTATCTTTAGGTAAATCTGCCATCTTCTGCCCTAAAGCTTTGCCTTTGACTTTCTTGCACGTCACGCATTTTGACAGAAATTTCCTCACCACTGAGTTAGCTGACGGGATCCAATACTTTTGACGCAGTTGTGAAAGCATGTATAGTCTTCCACAATGTCCAATATTCTCATGAATCTCTTGCAGTATCAGTGTAGTGCTATGCAAGTCTTTTGGGATTATAACTGGATGCTTCACAAGCTCTGGCATTGCAGCAGCAGATAGCCAACCTCCTACTCTCAATAAGCCATCCTGAACAACTGGATCAATCTTGCTCAAATGACTAGTTTTCTTTACAGTACTACTTTTCTGTAGTGTGAACAATTAATCTTGATACCGTTGGTGTTGGCTAAATTTGATAATCGCAGTTTCTGCTTGCATCAGGTCTTCTACTGTGAGAGCAGGCCTTGTCTTTGTTACCTTGTCATCCTGTTTGTTGTAACTGAATGTTCCTGGATTACAATTCGTTTGTGAATGTTCTTTTCTTTTCTCACTGTGTTGACAAAGCAGGTCTCTGACTTTAAGAAACCACGCCACTGCTCATTTCAACCGGTACCAACTTGAGTAATGGTTAATCAGTTTACTCACAGCATCTGTGTCTTCGTCTACTTGCACGAGATGCATTATGGCTGTGTTTTTCAACTCCTTGTCATCTTCTTCAACCTGTTTTGTTTTATTTTCTTCATCAGTGTGATTGCGTGGAATAAGGCGAACCAAGGCACAGGAAGGTAAGTTGCAAGGGTTCTGTTTATTCCTCGAACTGTATAGTCCTCGCGTATCAGACGCGTCAAATAATGAACCAAACTTACACTTGGTACGCATGAAAAACACAAGGAACAACCACTTGTATATAAGGGCTGTACTGTACAGCCTGAATCAGAGCGAAGCTGCACACAAACAACAAGTAACAATCACGGACGCAGAGACTAGACACACAAGGGCTTATATACGTAGTTAACCGGTAGCACCTGTTAGGAATCAGGGAGGGATGCGTTTGCAGGACATGGGGAAAACAGGACTAAACATACACGATGGCAACTAAAAGGCCGACGGGTCGCCACGCGAGTTGAGGAGGTTCCGTTCTGTGATGGCAACGTGACAGTACCCCCCCCCCCCAACTGCATGGCATGGGGAGTCCCCTGCATGGCATGCTCCTGGAGGGAGTTTTGGGTGTACTCGGCCCACGCCAGGAAGTCGGCCCACCGCGCTGGTTGCAATACGCGTGCAATACGCGTGCAGGAACCTGCCGACCTCCTGGTTAACCCTAACTACCTGGCCGTTGGATTCAGGATGGAACCCGGAGGTAAGGCTGACCGCAACCCCCAATTTCCCCATGAACGCCTTCCAGACCCTGGACGTGAACTGGGGACCCCGGTCAGACACAATATCCTCCTGGACTCCGTAGTGCCGGAAGACATGAGTGAATAGTGCTTCCGCGGTCTGCAGGGCCGTTGGGATGCCGGGAAAGGGGAGCAAACGACAGGCCTTAGAAAACTTATCCACGACAACCAGGACAGCGGTGAAGCCCTGGGAAGGAGGGAAATCAGTCAGGAAATCAACACTCAAATGAGACCAGTGGAATAGGCAATGGAAGTAGCTTACCTGAGGGTAAGTGCCTGGGAGTCTTACTCTTGGCACAAACCGAGCAAGAGGAGACGTAAATCCTGATGTCTCGAGCCAACGTAGGCCACCAGTATTTATAATTTATTGTCGTGATGGTCCTGCCCACGCCCGGATGACCAGAGGAGGGAGATATATGGGCCCAACATAGGAGTCTCTCCCGCACCACTTCCGGTACGTACATGCGACCCTCCGGACACTGAGGTGGGGAAGGCTCCGCCCACAGTGCTCTATGAATGTCCGTGTCTACCTCCCACACCACCAGGGCCATTACGCAGGCACAAGGGAGGATGAGGGAGGTATCCACGGGCCTCTCCTCTGTGTCATACACACGGGGCGTCAGCCTTGACGTTCTTAGACCCTGGAACATGCGACAAGGTAAAGTAAAATCTGGTAAAAAGTAGGGCCCACCTGGCTTGATGGGAGTTAAGCCTCCTCGCTGATCGGATGTACTCCAGGTTGCGATGGTCGGTCAGAACGAGAAAGGGGTGTTTGGCCCCCTCGAGCCAGTGCCTTCAGGCTGACAGGGCTGTGACTCCGGCGAGCAGCTCACGATTCCCCACAACTTAGTTTTGCTCCGCGGGCTGAGCTTCTTTGCGAGGAAGGCACTGGGGCAGAGTTTCGGTGGCACCCCCGAGCGTTGCGAGAGCACAGCCCCCACCCCAACCTCGGAGGCATCCACTTCCAAGACGAACGGCAGTTCTGGATCAGTGTGTGCCAAAATCGGGGCAGAGGAAAACAGGGCCTTCAGGGAGCTGAAGGCTCGTTCTGCCTCGGCTGTCCATCGCAACCGGTTTGGCGCGTCATTCAACAGTGAGGTAATCGGAGCTGCCACTTTGCCAAAACCCCAGATAAACCTGCAATAGTAATTGGCAAAACTCAAAAACCTCTGAACTTCTTTAACGGTGGTTGGTGAAGGCCACTTACGCACGTCCTCGGCATGAGAGGCTTCCATTTCCACCCCCCGTGAGGAAATGCGATATCCCAAAAAGGTCCTGGATGACTGGAAGAAAGAGCATTTTTCCAGTTTGACTTATAACTCATGCTCATCAGTCTCCTCAAAAGGAGTACACAGGACAAAACATACACGTTGGCAACTAAAAGGCTGGCGACGTCGAACGCCTGATCGCCATGCGAGCAGAGGAGGTTACGTCCTGTGATGGCAACGTGACAATCAGGCCTTTTCGGCCATTTGCATTTCTGCTTCATTCAAGAAAGCTGGACCATGAAACCAACTAGCGTTCTTAATGAACGCTGTGGCTATAAGCCCTCTGGATGCACAATCAGCTACATTAGTTGACGTGTTTACGTACTTCCACTGCTGAAGCCTGGTGGCCTCTCTGATGACAGCTATGCGGTTGGCGACAAAGGTCCTAAACCGAAGTCTTTTGTTCTCTATGTATTTCCACACAGTTGTGCTATCAGTCCAAAATGTTGAAACAAGAAGACTCATCTGAAGCTCCTTCATTAGCATCTGGTCAGGGCTCACACATCTTGGAATCCTTATGTTGGATAATTGATGTATGTCCTGTAGCCACGTCTTCCATTTTCTACCTAGACCACCCGGAATCTCATCATCCCAACCAAATCCTTCTTTACACAGTTGTTGCAGGAGAATCTTAGCTGGGAGAACTGCTGGGGATAAGAACCCCAATCAATCATACACTGAGCTTGTGATTGACAGAATTCCTCGTCTTGTGACTGGTCGGTCTTTCAGACTGATCGTAAACTTGAATGAATCTGATTCTGTGCAAATGCCTAAAGCCCTTTCCATAGGCAACACATCACAGGCCAAGTCCAAGTCTCTTACATCCTTGGCTCTCTCTCAGTCGGGAACTGGAGCAAGTCAGGCACGGCTGTTACTTGTCCACTTGATCAAGTGAAAACCTTCACTTGCACACAACACTGTGAGATCCTTACACAATTCAACTGTTTGAGCTTCGTCGGCAACTGACTTTAAACAGTCATCCACATAAAAATGATTCAATGCCGTGTCTACAGCCTCAGGTGATGATATACTGCTATTCTCTTCAGCAGTTCTCCTAAGTGCATAATTTGCACAACTGGGAGAGGACGTTGCTCCAAAAATGTGAACATCCATCTTATATTCAACTATGTCCTGGCCAAGGTCCCCCTCTGGCCACCACAAGAAGCGCAGAAGAGGACTATCCTTGTCAGGAACCCTCACTTGATGGTACATTGATTCAACGTCAGCAATCATAGCAACAGGTTCTTGTCTGAAACGTGTCAACACACCAATAAGTGTTTTGGTTAAATCCGGTCCTTGTAGAAGTTCACCATTTAATGAGACTCCCGGATAGCTCGCTGCGCAGTCAAACACCACCCGTAGCTTCTTCTTTTGCGGATGGTGTACTCCGTGGTGGGGTATATACCATACCTTTCCTTCCAGGCAGTTCAACTGTGTTACCGGAACTGACGCCGCATATCCTTTGTTCAACATGTCGTTCATGAACAGAGTGTAGTCTGCATGGAACTCAGGATTCTTTCTCAGTTTGCTTTTCAAGCTTAGTGCTCGTTGCACCACAACACTTTGATTATTTGGCATTCGGACATCAGTTGTCTTCATAGGAAGACTTATGCAATAATGTCCGTATATTTTATGTGCTGATTTTGACACAGACTTCATTAACAGAGGTCCTCATTTCTAACTTATCGTTACAGTTGTGCTCTGGAAAGTCATGAATATATTTTTGTATGAGTAGTTGTTCCACATTGTCTGCTGCAATTCTGTTAACAGAGGCAAATGGGGTGTTATAATCTGTTGGGCTGTCATTCTCTCATAGCGGTCCGTTGAGAATCCATCCAAGTACTGTTCTCACAGCATATGGTCCGTTATCTTTACTTGGAATTACTTGCCATGGCTCTAGAACCTTGTATTCTTTGGTTCCAATGAGAAGTTCCACTTTAGCATCAATGTGGGGCAACTGTTCTTCACTAAGGTGCGGCCATTTGTCTACCTCCTTTTGTAACGGTACATTCTCCCGATACACAGTGATTATTTTCTGTGTAAAGACTTTGGATAAGGCAATGAAATTATCTTCTTCTAGATTACTAACTTTTAGATCAGTGATGACGTAACTTTCTACCCGCCTTGTAGAATGTAAGGTGCTCAACATGAGCTCAGTCCTTCTACCTTGAACATTCAGCTGCCTTGCTAGAGCTTCAGTGCAAAATGTTGCAGAGCTGCCAGGGTCCATGAATAGGCCTTGTGGATTATTTTAGTTAAGATTAGATATTAGATGTGTGTGTGCTATTAGAAGCAAACTGTGCCAGTAGGGCGTATACTCTGAAATTAGCCAGATGGAGGTCGTAAATGTTAATAAGTACATTCCAGAGGTAGGACTATAAATCAAGAGATTAGAGGCAAGGACATAACATGTATAGGAAGACAGGTTTATGGCCTTTTTTAGCTGGACCCACAGATGCAGACAAGGAGGAGGATGGAAACGAGCTAGCCATGGTCAGATCTACTGGCGCCAGCCTACCCCCTCAACTGTCTTCTTCGTCGGCCTCCAAGGCCAGCAGAGGGCCCCATGGATGGAGATGGGGGCTGCAGGACGGGACACGCCCACCC